>JAMZEH010000035.1:3607500-3850000 GCA_024699665.1 Ostrea denselamellosa | reverse complement strand
CATAAGCGCCGAGCATAGGCCTAAATTTTGCAGCCCTTCACCGGCAATGGTGACGTCTCCATATGAGTGAAAAATTCTCGAGCGGGACGTTAAACTGCATATAATCAATCAATCATTCTGTATTAAATCGTTTCCCTTCGCATTACATCTAGTTTAATATTGGGCATAGTCACCTCCCCACCCCACCCCACCCCCTCCCTCCCAGTCCTCGTCTGCCTGGGCTCCCCGTTTCCACAACTTCTCTCATTAAAAGTTTACGTTTTAGAAGTGGCTTCGTCTCCCTCCATTTTTTTTTTTTTTTTACCTCTGTCCTTGCTTTTTAGCTTTTGCTGATCCGTGTCGTTATGGTGCCGACCTTTCCGACCTCAATGATACTCTTTACAAACAAACCTTTTTCAAAAATGATTAAAATGAAAACTAAAGTTATGTTTTATAAGTAAAAGGTGACCTAAGGTCATCCATACAAATACGCGGATCAAACCGAGATCGAACCCGGGCCCCCTGAATTTCCAGTCAGATGCTTTAGCTTCGCTACTGGGTTATCTGACCACCGGGGATCGAACCCGTCTGAACGCCATATTTCTTTTGCTATGTCCGAAATATCTCTTAAATGCATCTTACAAACACAACTTACTATGCTTTAATTTCTATGTACAACAATTCTATTGTACAATTACAAAGTACAAAATTGATATGATTTAGACAACACACTATCTGAACATAAATGTGGACAACCTTTACCTAAAGTTTGATGAAAATAATAAAGATAAAAATATGAACAGTTTACAAACGGATGGACAAACGACAAGTGGAAAAAAACATCTTATTCTTTGGCTCAGATGAGCTAAATATTTGACCTTGACACTGCCGTAGCATCATAAGTTATAAACTATTATTATTATGTACCAAATTTCTTGAGCATTTATTCATGTATAAAACACGTTCAAAAGTACTTTACATCATAATAAAATGCCATATCATATAAAAAATACCAAACATATAAAACATTTTTTTTTAGATAAGTAAGATTAAATGAGTCCATAAATTACACTATAATCTAAAGCAGTTTAAAATTGTTAAACGCAGTGTTAGATATTACATGTAGTAAAATCAGTCTGAATAAAATTTAGGAACAAGTGAGTTTTTAGGGCTCTCTTAAACACGGGCAGAGATGCGGAGTTTCTTAGTGTGTTTGGTAGGGCATTCCAGAGTTTTGGTGCAGTTGTCATGAATGCACGATCACCATACGTCACAGTTCTAGTTCTCTGTACAACCAGTGTTGAATCATTCTGGGATCTAAGTTGTCTGCCTGGGGTGTAAACTCTCAGCAGGTTTTGTATGTACGTAGGTGCCTGTCCGTGAAGCGCCTTAAACATGTATCTGAGGACTTTGTACTCCACTCTGCTATGTATGGGGAGCCAGTGAAGCTCCTTCAGTACCGGAGTTATGTGGCTGTAACGCGATGTCCTGGTTATAACTATAGATACATAATTTTTATTTCTGAAATCAGAAGGTGACCACCTGGAGTCTCCATTATCTTATCGTTATTTATAAATAAATGGATAAAATTCAATAAATAAAAGGATGAGATTGCAAGATTAATCTCACTGCATTTTATTGATTATGTGTTAGATTGTACATATCACATTCTCGTAGTTGGGAAAAAATGTAACGGGAAATGTAGATCTATGATGACATGTAACAAACAATGATTTCTTGCTTATTCGTTTCACTTTGGCAATGTGTATAATGCACCTTCAAACATGTTGTCTCATTGTACTTTCAATTTTATGAGGGATTATTTTGTAGCGTAGTAAACTGTGTTGAAGGTAGTTGATAAAGATAGGGTGTCTCGGGATCAAATTAAAATGGAGTGACCCCGGGTCCTACTTGAGGGTACGAATTGTCCTTCTGCGGATGTAACGTGTTCGGAAAATTAGCGTATCACGGTCCGATGCGTAACCTATTTTCAGAATCCCGTGGGGATCCGGGTTAGAATAGGTCCTCAGTACCCGTTGCTTGTTATAAGAGGCTACTAAATGGAACGGTCCGCAAAAGCTGAGTTCCTGTGTCGTAGCATGTTAGACACAATACAGATCCCTGCCTTCTCAAAGGCCGTAAGCGCCGAGCATACGCCTAAATTTTTCAGCCCTTCACCGGTAATGGTGACGTTTCCATTTGAGTGAAAATTTCTCAAAAAGGACGTTAAACAATATACAACCAACTAAGCAACCTATTTTTAGAACTACCGGATTATGTTAAAGTTTCTTCATACAATGAAGTATCAGCATGCAATGTTAAAGTATCAGCATGCAATGTTAAAGTATCAGCATATAATGTTAAAGTATCAGCATGTAATGTTAAAGTATCAGCATATAATGTTAAAGTATCAGCATGTAATGTTAAAGTATCACCATACAATGTTAAAGTATCAGCATATAATGTTAAAGTATCAGCATGCAATGTTAAAGTATCAGCATATAATGTTAAAGTATCAGCATGTAATGTTAAAGTATCAGCATATAATGTTAAAGTATCAGCATGCAATGTTAAAGTATCAGCATATAATGTTAAAGTATCAGCATGTAATGTTAAAGTATCAGCATATAATGTTAAAGTATCAGCATGTAATGTTAAAGTATCACCATACAATGTTAAAGTATCAGCATGTAATGTTAAAGTATCAGCATGCAATGTTAAAGTATCACCATGCAATGTTAAAGTATCACCATGCAATGTTAAAGTATCACCATACAATGTTAAAGTATCAGCATGTAATGTTAAAGTATCATCATGTAATGTTAAAGTATCACCATGCAATGTTAAAGTATCAGCATATAATGTTAAAGTATCAGCATGTAATGTTAAAGTATCACCATGCAATGTTAAAGTATCAGCATGCAATGTTAAAGTATCAGCATATAATGTTAAAGTATCAGCATGTAATGTTAAAGTATCAGCATGCAATGTTAAAGTATCAATATAACATGAATATTATCTACATAAGACAGTTAAGGCGTTCCATAGGCTTAAAACACCTAACATCTTCGATTCTAGGAGTAGGGGTGGCCTCTTTCTCTATACACTGTATGGAAGAGTCTGGACATGGCGGTATGATAAAACACTTTGAGTTGTTGAGTAGAACCTAGAATATCTATTAAATTATGAAATCATTGCAAAATAAGTACTTCTTTTTTCCCCCCAGCACACAGTAAGTGTTTATAAACTTCATATCTCAGTTCTTTTTTAAAATGTCACACAACCCTTTATCTTTTCTCAGCATGTTGTCCAGTGGCGGTTCCAGAAAAATTTTTTAAAAGGGGGCAAAAATTTCCCCCTTAGATCCGCCACTGTATCATAAGTGTTCCCTATATCTGACAGCCACAGATATCTTTTAAGGCGATCGGTTTTACAATATATAATAAAAAAGGTTGTAAAAATGCTATATATGAGATAATGTGGCGATTTAATGTTTTTGTATTGATTGAAAGAGGACAGTATTGATTTAGCTTCCTTGAATGCAGCAAAGGGTGATTGTATTACACCTAGGTATTTATTAGCTGCAGTTAGGTAATATTATGAGAATATGTTATACTTCACTAATTCTTCCTCGGAAGGCATATACAATTTAAAAAATAATAATAATAATAAGCTATGACAGTATAAATAAATAATCATTTAGCTGGATTACGCCTGTCGGCGTTCACATTGCGGTACAACTATATACGTTTTTATTATTACGTTTCGGACTTGCATTACCAAATGTGGCGTTTTCTTTAATTTACTGGTGACCATTCTTTTATATTACTGGTATAAAATATTTACAGTATTTATAGATGTATGTACATGTTAATTTACAAAATTTAATGTATGTAAAGTTCTGTATGTGCTGACTCTAGGTAAGATTTGCTTACTTACGTATCAATCCATTTTAATTAGAAGATCAGCTTATCCCCCGCTACAGGCCCCGAAATGACTGTGTATCCTTAGTATGATCTATATGTCTAATACGGATGGCTAGTAGTATTTTCCCGGATTTTTTCTTTCTGTACATTTTGGGTTTTATCGTAAACGGAAGTGTGGTCGTTGTGGAGAGTTTTTACAAAAGAATTCTCAGAATTTCTGATTTTCTCTGTTGAAAAGTATGGCTTTTGTACAAAGACAAGACAAACTGCATGGTTTTTGACAGAGGTAAGGTATTTATCTATGTATGCTTTATAAAACTACATTCAGTAATCAGTTTTTAACCCAGCTTTTGGGGGTAGAGCAAGAGGAAGGTAGATGTAACATTTACCCGTTTACCATGTGCAGCGTGGTCCTGCTGTGCTAAACTGGGTAAAATGTCAGTAGAAGCAAAAAAATCAGAAGCGGTGCAGAAATAGTACAAACTCGGAATTGTCTAGTACTTTAACTAAAAACAGTCGAAATATTTCAAATCAAAAAGTTAGTTGGTTGCATATTGTTTAATGTCCCACTAGAGAATTTTCACTTAATTGGAGAACGAATTAAAAGATAAAGATCTGTAATTGTAATATTTAAAACGTAATTGGTCATTTGTCTACATTAGACATTCCAGTGTATGTTTCCCCATGGGGATCCAGGTAAGAATAGATCCTCAGTACCCCTTGCTTGTCGTAAGAGGTGACTAAATGGGATAAGACCTAAATAAAACCCGAGGCCCCGTGTCACAATAGGTGTGACCCTGCTCAAAGGCCATAAGCGCTAAGCATAGGCCCAAATTTTGCAGCCTTTCACTGGCAATGGGGACGTCTCCATATGAGTGAAAAATTCTCAAGTGGGACGTTAAACAATATATCTAATCAATCCAGTGTATGTTTAAAATTGATGATATATTATTTGATGTACGTAATGTGACTTGGTAGCTTTATCATGAATGGACACATCTTTTAGCAGGTCCAGCACAATCTCCATATTTAGCTGTATAACTTTATTAAGCTATATAACTTTATAAAGCTTTTTGAAATAGTTTGATTTAGCTATATCAAATCAATTTTTGAAAGCATAAATATCGAATTTCATTAAGTGAAAATATTTCTGAGTCATCCTTGTACACCATACAACTCATTGTAAACAAAATATACTTCTTAAACTATGCCACTTAAGAAGAATTGTGATTCAAAATTGTCAAATATATATTAGGAATATTAAGTTGTCAAGGAACAGTTATCCTATCTTCAGCACAGAATAAAAGTCAATGAAGATCAAAAGAATAATGGATCACTTGGCAGTCAGATTCCACATTGTAAGATCGTTATACTTATCTACACTTCAATGCACACAGGATGGTGGACAGTTAACACAAATCATGAAAAATATTAAAATGACAGTATTGTTATGAACTCTAATTAGAACAGTATTGTTGTTAGTTCAAAGTATTAACATGTTAAAAAATATACAATGCAACTTTTGGCTATGCCATTGCACTTAAGAAATTCAATTTAAACTAGCTTATTTAAGGTAGCATCATAAAACTATTTAACTTGATAAAGCTATATAGTTAAATACAGATTGTGTTGGTCCTATTGAATAATATGTCAGAGGAAACTTGGATATGTGTAATGTTACAAAGTCTTGTAGCAGTATTTGTAAATTGAAATTTATCACAAAATAGCTAGTGTCTGTACTTCCATCTGGTGCCCTGTCAAGTGGAAGTAGTTGTTATAATTATCATAAAATATCCATGACTTTGATAGGTTAATCAAAAATGGACCTTCCATGGTCAGATGGGATTTACCCAAGTGATGTTCCTCGGGATTTTGAAGAGGTCAGGAACAGAGAAGAAAGGAAAGAAAGAATCTCCCTGTACTGGGAGTCCATGGTGTAAGTAATCAAAGACATCCCCTCCCCCTCCTAGTGGACTGGGTACTGGGAGTATTGTGTAATCTCCCTTAGTAAAATGGGAGTCTTTCACACACACCTCCCCCTCCTAGTGGGCTGGGTAGTAGGAGTATTGTGTAATCTCCCATAGTAAAATGGAGTCTTTCACCACCCCCTCCCCCTCCTAGTGGTGGACTGGGTAGTGGGAGTATTTTGTAATCTCCCGTGGTAAAATGGGAGCCTTTCACCCCCCTCCCATCCTAGTGGACTGGGTACAGGGAGTATTGTGTAATCTCCTATAGTAAAATGGGCAGTGTTGGCAAAAAAGTGGTCAATATGAGTATTGACCGGGCCGGCGGTCAATACTGGTTAAAACCGGTCAATACTGGTTGATTGAAAATTCTTATTTTTTCTTTTGTTTTTGTTTTTAATTTTTTTTGTTTTTTTTTTTGTGTGGAATTTTAAAATACAACATATATACAAGTTCAAGGTAAATGCAACAGTTCATCACAACATAGTTCACAGCTAGGGGGGAAAAGTTGTGATCACCAATCAAATCTTCTTTGCCCCTCAAATAATGGCAACAAAATACTAACTTACAGGCTTTCTGTAAGTCCAATCTATTACAAAGCTGGCTTTGAATCAATCCAAAATTGGAGACAACTCTTTAAATTGAGGCTGAGTTTCTTGTATCATCTCAGATCTCTTCTCAGTGGGTTTGTTTGGTAAGCCTGGGCATTTCTCTCTATGATTACGTAGTCATATCACCTTAGCACTGACAACAGCACTGCAGTCTTTACATTTTGCTGTAGTCTTGTTGCTGTCCTCAAAAATATCATAAAAGTTCCAAATGGGATCTCTAGGCTTGCATGATTGCATGTGTCTCTCTCCAAGTCAAGAAGTAAAAGTGAGAGGGAAGTTGTGGCATATTTCTTAACACAGGTTGTGTTGAAGCCATAGAGAGCATAATTTGGGTAGTGATTTTTGTTCAAATTTCTTGGTCTGTCAAGAACTACCTATTGTTTCAAGTCTTCATCTTAGTATTGTTATATAAACATTTTGAGGGGGTGGATTGGTGATGTTTTCACAACAATAACATGCACAAGGATCATCCTTGGTCCCAGACTGGTCAGAGTACCCTAATTAACACCTGTTCTCTCTTTCCTGTGTTAGGTAAATCTCCTGCTCTTTACATTGTAGTGCACATTGTTTATTTAGAGCACCTGTCTGTCTGAGACAGATTCAGCAAACCAAATGTATTAAACCTTTGAAGTGTGATTGATTATAATGAAATGTATTAGTCAAAAAGTAATTAAAAGACTTATTTCATATTTATTGTTAAAATAAATGTATAAACATAGGAAAAAGGTCATTCTAAATCTCAATTGACCAGTATTAACCACTTGGGGAGTATTGACCAGGACTGTTAAAACCATCTAAAACCGGGGGCGGTTTCAACCGCCCAACCCTGAAAATGGGAGTCTTTCACACACACACACACACACACACACCTCCCCCTCTTAGTGGACTGGGTACTGGGAGTATTGTGTAATCTCCCGAAGTAAAATGGGAGTTTTTCACACACACACCCTCCCATCCTCGCTAATGGACTGGGAATGTATGGACTTCATGAATCAAAGGGCCTCCAAAGAAGTCTGTTGTGTAAAAAAGGAAATCATCATGCACAAGAAAAGTGGTTTTAGGATGTATGTCATGTGTGCTGGGTGCCTAACAGAGATTGAAATTAACGGTCGCTCAAGGCAATTATATAATGGTTAGGCGACAAACTCTTCATAGAGTGCTGACTCGTTTGACAACCATCTCTGGTTACAATGACAAATACAATTTCTAATCAAAATAATAGTTGTTATTGGTTGTGGATTGATAAGCTAAATTACCTTTATGCAGATATCTACCTCACCATTCAGACACAATCAGGCGAGTTTATGAATTGTGGACTTTTAAATAATACGTTTGAGTTCCTATTTTTACACAGCATAATTAATTTCCTGGTATCATCATGTGGTGTTCTGTCCAGGCGGAGAAGCCTCCTGCCCAAGCTATTGACAGAAGTGTTCTCTTTTATACTGGCTAGTAAATATCATTATGGATGAAGGATTTTGTAGCCTGTGTGGCTACTTGCAGAGTTGGCAAAAGAGAATAAATAAACTACCAGACATTATGTTCTGTAGACCAGGGATGATTTAAAAAACAAGTTAAAAATTTACCAAACAGGAAAAACCCACTGAAATTTTTTTCAACTTTGTTTATTTTCAAGCAGTGAGTATGACAGTTCAGAACATTAATTTATTTTTAACAAGATAACAGCTGTCTATTTTTTTTGCCACACAGGATTAAACTTTTTTATAAATTTTGTTTTAGATTGATTTTAATCCTTTTCCATTCACATGTGCTGGTGAACATATTCATATTATAACCCACCCACCCCAAATCTACAAAAGTATTTATAGAACAAATGTTAATATTTTTATTATCCTATTTACTATGTATTTGTGAACCATTAAATGTGAAATTTGCCATTTTTAGCACTTTTGATGTAACGTCAAAATAAAATTTCTTGCTACAGATGATAAGGTAAACTTAAAAATGAAAGTAGGTTCTCTGAGGTCTCAGTGTCTAGTGTCTTTCGCCAACTCTGTACTTGACTGAAAAGGTTAATTTTAATCCCAGTCAGGTAATAACCACATTTGTAAGAACTTTGTTCTTGTGTGATTTGAGGAAAACATAAAGATCTCATCAATAATTTTGTACAAACCAAATGAATATTCATGAAAGTATGTCTTGCTGATTATTTCCAGGTGGAAATATAGTCTAAGTGTGTTTGGATAACTTGTAAAATACTCTTAGTCTAGGTTATTGCAGTGTTTGTAAGAATCCATCTATTGATGTCTCATATGAACTGTGTTCTTATTGTGTATATCTCATATGAACTGAGATATTATTGTGCAGGTTTTTGGAATGAAATCAATTTGTATCAAAACTAAAATGTGTAGCCTCTACTGTATAATGAAAGAAATATGTATAAGCTTTTGAAGTGTGTAAATTTGATGTTTTCCTCTCTTCCAGAAATGACCAAGAGCCAAGAGTCCACAAGGTGCATATATATTTATCCAGTTTAAAACGTTTTATTGACTTATGTTTGTTGTAGTGGTGTGTATGGATACATAATCCAATGTTTGTGGCCACATCAAAGTCTGATATTGAACACAAAAGACTTTGCAGACTTGTATTTGTTACAGACTTGCGTGAGTAATACAAAAAAAAAAAAAAACTACTGATTTCAGGATCTAGAAAGGTCAAAGTCAAGGCTTGCAAGGTCAAAAGCTGATTATAGTTTTGACATGTTGTGGACACTATTTGACCTTCAGCATCATGCATGCTACAGGAATATGAAATGGTCACAGGGAGATGTCGTTATTTTGATGTGAAAAGGTGAAAGGACAAGTAATAGGTTTTAAATGATTTATGTGGATTTTGAGGGGGGGGGGGGGGGTGGAAAGAAGGTCAAAGTAGAGAAGAGGTTGGACAGTTTTGTGGATGATAAGGCCAAGTAATCTTACTTCCAATTGAAGTGTTCGTGGATAAAGGATGAAGTCTGGTCATTATGAAGGTCAAAAGTCAAGGTCATCCATTTATGTATTTCTGTCTACTATTGTGAAATATGCTCTTTTTTGGTTGTTGTTTAGAAAGCATGCATTTTGAAGCTTGTTAAGTTGTTTTGTTTTGTTCCTAAAATTGTGAAATTGAGTAGAGTTAAATATTCTAATGGCAGAATGATAAGTTTTGTTTTGTTCCTGAAATTGTGAAATGGAGTAGAGTTAAATATTCTAATGGCAGAATGTTAAATTTTGTTTTGTTCCTGAAATTGAGAAATGGAGTAGAGTTAAATATTCTAATGGCAGAATGAATAATTTGTTTTATAGAATGCTCTTCTCCATCTAATGCAAGACCTGAAAGATGAAGGGAATGACCTTTTTAAGGAGGGAGATTTTGACAACTCGTGGATGCACTATCGGAATGCTTTGTTTATAGCCAGGATATTGGAAGTTCGATTTTATCATGTCGTGGATAAGGAATTTATTTCTACTCTCTTCTCTAACAGAGCTTTCTGCTGTCTCAAAAAGGTAAGACAACCAGGGATGACCTCCTACACTGTGAGAGCTACAGATAATCTATAATAGGAAATTAAGGAGGAGGATCACTTAAGCGTGACTTAGGAAGGACTGTGACCTTGAATCATAGTCCCATTTCTTTTTTGGAAAATGTTCCTTCAAAATTTCCTCCATACTATTAAAAAAAAATTAGCAAATAGCCCATTAGATCCTGTAGAAATTGAAATATGCTGAAAATGTCCTTGATGACAAAATGACTTTCCTAGGCCCAGCAAATAAAACGATTGGCACCTCAAAACACCTCAAGGTATTGAGGTGCATGTATATTTCGTGACCTCCTTAATCTGCTAGGACTGTCTTCGTGTATATTTTATTAATAACGAGTCTGTTTTTGTCAATTTTAGGAGATGTATGTGGAAGCTGTTCAAGACTGCGACTCGGGTAAGTGGAAATTGAAACTAAAGACATATAACCTGTGAAATCATTATCATTTACTGATACAAGTATTGTACAAATAATCTAATGTTAATTTTGTTTGTTACAGCCATAAAAATTTTCCCTAGTAACATAAAGGCATACTACAGACAAGTGCTTGCTTTGAAGGCCCAGAAAAAACTGACTGATGCCCTCGCAGTGGCTGAGAAGGGTATGGAGACTAAACCTGGGGTAAGTCAAATTACATTCTGAAGATAAGACTGCCTGTGTCCTTAATGTCACAGGGAGGGGGGGTGAACTGGTGTAGAAATGTATTGTAGATAGATTTACGGTATTTACTCTCACCATCACTAGCTAAATGTAAAACCATAAGGATGTACATATGAATGATGATTTTATTCAGGGTTTGATATGAAAACTAGCATTTGAGAGGACTTAAAAATCTAGTCTTTAGAATAAACATCTCTTCTCATTGAAAAAAATGATGACAAATATAATCTATGAATGATTATATTTATTATTTATATGATACACACAGTATGAGATCTTGTAAGTGAAGATGGTTATAAAATCATTGCATTTTAGATTTATATTATGAATTTACAAGGCCACCATTTTGTGATGATAAGTTTTGTTATATTAAGATAGTCAGTTGGGAGTCATAAACAGTGATTTCAGTGAAATTCAGTGGCTACATATCTTTTACATTGGATAGACATGAAAGCCATTGAAAGGCAGCTATAGGATTCACTGTGCACAACTACTGCACAGATGCACAAACTTTCTCATTTCTCTTTAAAAATTAATTGGGTGCACTGTCAAGATTGACTGCACATACACAAAAAAGATAAATTTAGCTAAGGGGATTCCCTTATCATACAAAATAGATTTGGTATTTCCATGACTGTGTAGTAGATTGTTGAAAGTCACATGTGTAAGGATTATTCTGTGTCAGCAGTCAAGTGAATCATTGCTGCCTCAGAAGCTTCTGTAAGTACGGACCAGTGCAGGTGACTTTTATCACATACACCTGTCTGCACTGAATGAATTGATATATTGAGGTTTAGTTTCGCTTTTGTTATTTTAATGGCTATCTCAGTTGAGATTTAAATGACAAGGCCAACAAAAACCACTGGCTTTGTGCTTTACAAGCATGTACTTGACAATTGATAAAGTTAAATCTGTCTGCTGATAACTTGCAGTGAGATTGCATTTGTGATAAGTTGTAAGACCGATATATCTAGAACAACCAACAGTAAACAGAGAAAAAAAGAATGATCATGCTTTATTTTTGAAGGAATTGTGAGCTGCATTATGAACACTGTTGGAATATTTCTTAAGATGATGTGTGCATGACATTATAAACATCAGTGGTGAACCAACATATTTGGTATTTTTCATTTATGTTAAGGAAAAAGGGATAACTCTCCAAAATACTTACAAATTGAAAAAAAAAAGGATTTCCTGCTGCATGTTTTAGAAACTTGAGAGGCATTACAGGTTTATGTTTCTCAAAATTACGGATAGTCAGGAAGTGGCTTGATATATTAGTTGCTAATGAATGTTTCCTCACACTTAATAAAATTATAGTCTAGGAGACCCTTTATAAAAATACATCCAAATCATAGGAAGAGTCTTGTCATTGAAGGGAACTTTGGGCTTGGAAGAATGAACTCCCCTGAAAACCAGTGAAAACTGATTAACATTACCTCTTAGTCCTGTTAAACTTTCTGTGAAGTTGATTTTATTTTTATAGATAATTGATAATTATCCCTCCATTTAGTTTTAACTTTGGTTAGAAGCCTCTTTGGGACAAGGAGGGCATACATTGTAAATTTCAGGACTCTTACACCCTTGGGCCTTAAAGGAATAAAAACTGTCCAAAATTGACCAATTTTCAAGAATCTTCTTTTCTAAATTCACACATCTGTAAGAAAACCTTATATGTGTAGTAGTGTAGAGCAGGAAGGCTTCTACCAAAATTTCATTAATCCCAGGTTGAGCTTTCGATTTTACAGCAGGATCAAACTTTGTATGTGGTGTTTATCATGTTTACATATCAAATGTTTACTCTCTTTAGTGCCATTGATATTAAATAGAGTTTAAAAGGAGTAAGTAGTCCTTTACCAAAATTGTAAATTTTGTGATCTCACAACCCCAGGGTTCTGACTCGAGGGCGGATCCAAAATACTCATACAGTGATGATATAACATGATATTATGTAAAGTCTGTCAGCAGTGTAGGCACTTTTGGGGGCATTTAAGTTTCAAGAATACATCTTCTTTTAAGCTGTTGCTGAATATTGGAATTTAGCTTAGATTTCATAGGTTAGTGATACTTTTAACTAATACACTCGGGTGACCAATAAGGCCCGTGGGCCTCTTGTTATGGATAACATTCTTTTGTACCATAGATTCTAGTTTGTTCACACCAAGAACCTGCCTAAGACAAGGTCAGAGGGTTGTACATAGGATTACTGAGAAAAAAATCTTTTTTTGAATCCCAGTGTATGTTGAATCCAGATGCCAGTATTGTCCTTGGTGCAGATTTTAGTTTGTTCATGCCATCAGCCTCACTGTCTGAAATTTATTTTTTTTGTGGACACATTCCAGCTGAACACAATAGGTTTGATTCTTTCAACAACATGTTGGATCTGCTAAAATTTTATTTACTCACAGTTGTGTTGTTACATGATGATATTGAGTCAAATACATTCCTTGCAGAAAACATTTCTGTCTTAATTTCATTTTGAATATCCAATCTTGAATCTGCATTCCTGATCGTCATGTATAGAAAAACAATAATAAATATTTCTTGCTAATGAGTGGCATCAGGGTGACCAACTTCAGACTTCAATATGAAATGGAACTGACAGATTCATGAATATTTACGAATGCTAAAGCTGATGTGATAAACATTCACAATCACCAGTATTACTCAATTCTCTACAAGATTTTGCTACAAGTTCAGAGGTTGCGATAATTGCATATATAGATTTGTTTACCGTCAGGTGATTTCACAAACTGGGCCAAAATAGATAATGATAAAGTACTCACAGATCTGTACTAGTATGATAATGACACTGAAACATTAATATCCATTTCATTTTTGGCTAATCAGAATTCATCACTGTTGTCGCCATGATCGCAGCGTAAATCTACTGGTACATCATTACTGAGAGCTAACCATCGAGAGCAAACCAATCTCTTACAAACACTTGAATGTCAAATGAAACATTTTAGTTGATTTTAAACATGTAAACCAGCTCAAAATTAAGAAAATATTCCTAAACACCCTTCACACAATTCTACTTTCATTTTGCAGAAAGGGGCATATTTTGTCTTGATCATGAATATAGTTGGAATACACTTTCCAGTCAAGAGTTGAGGTGATTCAGATTTAGGAAAACCCGCTTATTTTTGCAATAGTGCAGTTTTTAAAATCAATTTAATTTCTTAGATAAGACATTTTTAATTTTTTGATATGTTATATTAATAAATATGATCTATATTTATCCATGCACGAATTATCCACCAGTGCCTGCATTTCTGCACAAAATTGAAACAATTTTATCTCATTTTCAGTTGAATTTTTATGTATTTGAAGGCATTTATTTTGTGTTGTGACGTTCCAGCAAATTTTGTATTTAAAAATTACGCACAACATAGCTTAGTAAAATTCTAATGTAAAGTTGAGTGAAAAATTAATATTCACATTTTAATTATGAAAATTCAACATTCACCGAGGGAATTGGATGTCTTGTTGCCATGGAAACATGAGTCAACGCACATTTTTAAAGGTGTAATGATTAAATGACTGAAGTATGTATACTTTGTGTAAAATTTCGTCAAAATCTGTGATGGTGGTTTTTCACATCATTTTGATGCTCAAAGAGAATGATTCTTGTAATGTAGAAATACAAATTAAAAAAAAATTCTTAAGAACCAAAGCAATGTTTGGCTGTTTTGCTTGTTTGTCAGCCCAAGACTGACAAATAATTGTGAGGATTGATAAATTTAAAACATATATCTTGTCTGTTGTGCTGTAAAAAAAATTTACTGTATAACAGGTATTTTCAGCAGTTGTGAATTTTTTGTAGATAGGAGAAATCCACAAAAATTACAGTCGCAAAATATATACATGCACATAGGTACACAAAGGTATAATGCAACAACAGAAATTGGAAAGGCAGAATATAATTTGCTCCATTTACGGATCAAATTGCAAAAGTTTCCATCCACAGAAAATACCTATTATACGGTATTATTTGTTTATGAAAAAATAGGACCTTAGTAGACTAGATTAACGTGTAACCCTTAAATAACAGAAATAAGTTTGATTTCATTAAAAAAGAATTGTTTTATGACTGAGCTAGGAGACCCTAAAATAAAAGATGCCCACGTTGAGTGTGTTGATGTAGATGAAGAGCCTGAGGGTGTTGATTATTTCAGTAAATGTAGAAAGTTGAGGTTTTTTGTGATTATGATTCAGCTTTTGTCACTCTCATATTTCTAAATATTCAGATCAAATCAAAATCAGTCATTTAATCTTTTTTCGTATCTTTTAATCGTAAAAGTTCCGTGATATATTAACTTGATGTTACATTTTATCTTGGGTGATCAGGACAGACAAATCAGGAATTAAAAATGCTAAACTGTGAACGCTGACCACAAGGGTGCAGTTTTTCAATTTGATATATTAGCATGCATCCTCATATAGTGTAGATTCCACTCAGCCCAGGGTGGGGCCATGATATAGATTAGAAGTTTTACATACAGATATGTGGGAATTTGTTTTGGGTGGGTGGGTCTCAAGAGCCACAGGGGTGTAATTTGTAAGGTTGATAGTCATTTGTCTTTCTGTGTAATTCGCCGTAAAATGGCTAAAATATTGCCAACACAGCGTAAAAACCCCAATCAATAAATCAATCTTTCTGTATAATAGATTTAAGAAGAAATAACGCATCAGAGAAATATGACATGGATGGAGAAGGGGACGACATGTACAATAAAATTTTGTGATATCTGTTTAATGTGCACCTAAGTTGTTTGCAGGATGTTTAGGAATGGAGGTATTTAAACATGAACTGTATTTTCAATGCATTATCAAGTCTCCCAAATTCCTCCTTAAGTTTGTTCACACCATGAACCCTAAATCCGGAGTGGGGCCACAAATTGAGTTCAAAGCTTTGCAGAGGGATGTAAAGGAAAATTCTTTGAAAATATTGTGTTTAAGAGTCACGAAGATTCAGTTTGTCAAATTGATATGCAGGGATCCTCGTGTAGTGTAGATTTTGATGTATTCACAGTTTCACAATATGACTTTTGAATGGGGCCACAATAGTTGTTTAAAGTTTGACATGGGAATATGGGTACATAGGAAAATTGTTTGAAAATCTTTTCCTCAAGACCCACAAAGGTTCTTTGTATGATATTGATATAAGAAATGAATTTCATTTTTGAAAATTCATGAGGATATGAACTGCAACGCTTCACACTGCTGACTTACTCCATGAAGTGTGTTAGAGCTTCATGAAAAGTATGCTGGTGTGAAGTAATGCAGTTCATACCTTCATGTTTTTTCAAAAATGAAATTTTAATTTTGATATTTACATTCTGCTTTTATGCCTGTCAGATTCCCAGTCATTGAAATAGACTTACTATATTATCGAGATTCATACATGCATTGCTTACAACTACACTGCATTCAATAGGAAGCGATCATTACAATTTGTAAAGATATCAAAGGCAAAAACATTGGAAATGCAATAATACGAACCTCATAAAGTATTTAGATTAAAGTCTCTTCACACTATGATACTTTGGGTCAAAAATGAAGCCACAACTGTAGCTCAGTGGTTAGAGCGGGAGGTCGTGAGTTCGAGCCCCACTCGTGCCATGGCCGCGTCAAACCTATTTGGTTAAATATATAGTGATATATGGGATCACTTTGAAAATGTTAACAAGAATGACAAAAGTGCAATTTTTTTTTCAAACCAATATATAAACATCCTCATGTAGTGTAAATTCAAGACTGTCCACATCCTGATCTCTGGGGGTCAAGGTGGGACCACAAGAAGTGGGGCAGAATGGAGACTTAATGTTTTACATGGGGAAAAATTGCTCAGGTTAGCTATGAGGCCCATGGACTGCTTGTTGAATGATTGAGTGATTGTATATTGTTTATTGATTGTTAGAGAAATAACTTATCCAAGAGTAGCATTGTTTCTGAATGGGTGTAATTAAATGGTAAATCCATTCATACAACAGAAGTGTTTTATATAGGACAAATTTATTTCTTCCTAGGCTTGATAAAAATGAAAACACACACACACAAAAAAACCACATGGAGTTCTGAATTACTGTGTGTTAGTCACTCCAGCGGATTTAAATACCATTATACAAGTGTAACACAATATTATTCAGAAAACGTTATGTCACTTTATACAAGTCATGTATATTTTGTTTATATTGATGTGTGTTTTCCTATGCTGCTTATTTTAATTTTTTTTGGAATTTCTTTGTCTGATAGACCCTAACTGTATTTCCACAGTGTTGAAATGTGAATACATGTAAACACTTTATTGAAATATGACTGTGTATTTACAGGTATTCAAGGAAATATTAGAAGAATTAAAAGAACTAATAGCAGAGGAGAAAAATCCTACTAGTGTTTCTGCTAAAGATGCTAAACCAGTAGAGGACAGAGAACTAGACAATGAGTGGCTCCAGGGAACCAACATTAATGTGACTAAGGTAATGGTCATTTCAGGATTATTAACTTTTGAGATTTTGTATCATTTATAATGAATTCTACTTCAAGAAAATGTATGTGTGCTCTAACTCTTAACTGGTATCTTAGTATCCTATTTGCTATAAACACTAAATGATATCTTGTTATCATGTTTGAACTTTAAGCAAAGTGAACCCAAACAGAAGATGCCTTCAAAGAAAAACAAGGGTATGTAGTTTCTGTTTATTGATAACTTGACATGTTTCGTCAAAAAATTCAATATTTATTTTATTGTGTTTCACACAATACCAGGGACATCGTTTTATAACTGTTATCTGTGTGTGTGTGTGGAGGGGGGTATTGTCGCCGAAACCAAATTAATTTTAAAATTAGTTCTTGATTCCTTTTGAGGATTTCATGCTATGAATAACTGCTAGATGATCATAGTCTGGGATTCAAGCCTTGTGAGGATTGGTAGTGGATTGTCTTGAAATGTGATCTTTCAGATGAATTTTGATTATGAAGAATTATATTGCCTTGAAATTTGAGTCCTACAGATGATATTTTATCATGAATGATTGCTAGGTAATAGTGCAAAAAACTTTGTTAAATTATGGATGATGTAACCTGTCCCAGAGCAAGTACTGCCATTTTTATTCAGAAGAATTCCAAGAAGAAATTCATGTTTCACCAAGTCAGGATAAAAATTCAATTTGATATATTTATGTCTCTGTGCTGTTCACATTTCTCCTATTTGGCTTGTCTGATTGATAGCCTTGAGATATTTTATATTTCACTTAATGATGTTCAAATTGTTCTGACCCAGGTATCTAATTTCCTTCTGGTACTGCAGCGTAACAGTCATTGTTTTTGTATCATATGTATAACAATGGTGATGGCGACATTGATGTTGAATCTTTTCTCTGTCTTTTTCCTCAATACACAAAGCACAGTTCATAATATCATGTTCCTGCTCATGCTTTCTCCTCCATACCATGCAGTACATTAAAGGGGGGGGGGGGGGGGGGTAATTGGGAGCACTTTCAGTTTGGTGAGCAAGGGGAGTAAATTTGCTTTTTAACAAAATCAAGTTATATTTATATATTGATTGAACCTGGTTTTGGAAATCAGAATGTTTCTATGTGTTAGATATCAGCCAGAATGTGTTATCCCTAGAAGTTATGTATAAGTGGATTATATACAGTTACACATTGCATTTATTTACTGAAGGGAAATCCAGCACTAAGCAGTCGAAGGTCAATGGTAATAGTAACAAAAGTGCTAAGGTGATTGAGAAACCCAGTCATGAGATCGGCAATGGAGCGTTGAAATCTGAGGGGACAGAGTCAGATGACACGGAGGGGACAGATGACCGCCTCAGCGAAGATGAGAACTTTGTCAATAACTTTATGAGTGTCCGTAACACAAAGCTAGGCGTTGCAGGACAGAATTTCCATCTTAAATTCCCACCAACAGTAGATGTGTTGGTGAGTGTGTAAATGATTTTGTTTGATATTGATTGTATATTGTTTAATTTCCTGCTCGAGAATCTTTCACTCATATGGAATATTCTGTTATATATATATGATCCTCAGTACCCCTTGCTTGTTATAAGAGGCAATTAAATGGGGCGGTCCTTCAGATGAGACTGCAAAAACCGAGTTCCCGTGTCACACCAGATGTGGCACGATAAAGATCCCTCCCTACTCAAAGGCCCTGAGCGCTAAGCATAGGCCTAAATTTTGCAGCCCTTCACTGGCAATGGTGACGTCTCCATTTGAGTGAAAAATTCTCCAGCGGGACGTTAAACAATATATAATCAAATCAATCAATCATATCTCGGATCTACTTTATGTGATACCCGGGTAACTGTTAAGGCCCATAGGCCTCTTACAATACATTGTAGGGGATATTTTTGATATGGAAGTAATGAATTGACAATGTAGAGGAATTTGTGATGTTTTTCAGGAACCTGTCAGTAAGTCCCAGTCCATGGGGTTGGATTGCTTTTCTCCACCAGCAGGTAGTCCTCTTCTCACACAACATATCAACATATTGTATAAATAGAAATTTCTGCTGCTTGAAGTGATTTCTTCCTGTTTTAGTTGCCCAAAACTTTATTGTCAAGATTCGAGTGATATGAAAAATAATTTTCATTCATGTGGTTTTAAATGGACCAAGGGTGAGGTTGATATGGGTGATGATAGAGATTGGGCAAAAAATTTTCAAGTATATACAGTACCAATATGTTGTTGTTATGTATAGAGTATTAGTTGAGGGGGAGGGGCTAGATTTTGGTTGGCAGTGAGGTATCACTGGTGTTGCTTTCACAACAGAAAGTCAAGTTGGGAACGTTCTTCATGTATTTTTGTGTAGTTCACAATGGAATCAATTGGGCTTGATTGCAGTAGAAGTGAAAATTAACCCCTTTATGTTTTTCTACTTGACAATTTTTGGAAGAGTAATTCCAAGAGCATTTTTTTTTTTATAGGAAAAGCTCCAATGAAACCTGATTTTGCACCAAACATCTCTAGCTCTGTGTCATCTCTATCATCAAGAGCATCCACTCCAAATTCCAGGACACTCAGCCAATCAGCAATTGATGAGATAAAGAAACTCAAATTCCCATTAGACGATAATTATGACTGGAAATTAGCCTGTAGACAATGTTTTGTTAAAGTAGGAGAGGGTGTGAAGGGTTTTCGATATCACATGAACCTATCTCATGAATGTGTCAAAGATCTACTGCTTGTAAGAGACAGAAAGGAGGGTAGGAACTGGGTCAAAGTACGACCACGTCCGGAATCCAAGTTTCAGCAGTTTGGAAGTTACAAGCTTTGTAACCACTTCAGTAGTGGACACCCCTGCTCTGTTGGGGAGGAGAAGTGTACATTTGCTCATAATGTTGCGGAGAGGAAACTTTGGGACCTGGACAGAATCCAAAGCTTTTTACTGCTCGATTTTATTGGAAAAATTCAACAGTATAAGATAGGTAAGAGATGTACTAGGCAATGAAAGCTCAATGATTGGTATTGTAATGGGAAATTAGAGAATTTTACCCAGTGCACATAAATATCAAGTCTTTGAATGTATCATGATTGTTCTTTTCTTCTGAAACATTACATCTATTCTCTACAGACACGAGTGAAGAGCTTGTGAAACTTCAGGCAGTTGATTCTGGTGCTGGCAAGCGATCTGATCCTGCCATACCGGGTTTAAACTACAAAACCAAGCAGACAAAGCCTCCTCCATCAGTCCCCATAGAACAAACCCAAATAAAACAGCCGCTCCTACCAACTCCACCCAGGGCTCATATACCAGCCAGCAATCTGCCTGCAACTCCAATAATGAACAGACCGCGTATGCCAGGGCCCCCTCTCCAGGGCTTTCCTGACCCCTATAAATATATGATGCCCCCTCCCCCTCCCCCTCCCCATGGAATGGGTCCCATGCCTCATGGTATGCCATTTCCACCTCACATGATGAAAAACAGATTCCCTATGCAAGGTACTGTAGTAATTTAATTTTTGATGCTTTGGGCAATAATTCTTAAATTTATGATTTGCCAAGTCTAAAATTTTCTAATACACAAATGTTTACATGTTTTCGTTGAGAAGGCATTTGTATTGTTAGATAAGGATCTCATTTTATTTTAGGTTTACCACCCAGAGTGATGTCCCCTTTTAGTTCCCCTACATCCCAAGCCCAGATTAGACCAAACATGATGAGGGCACCAGCCCCAAAACCAGTGGCGGACTCCATGTTTTATGATGATTCTTCTGAGAGTACTTCGAGTAACACGCAAGAATTCCCTCTGTCCAACTCTCATGACTATAAACTGGTCTGTAAAATCTGCTACAAGGTGGACAACACCACAGGATTGTATCTGTATCAACCTAGTCAGCATAAGTGTGAGGAGAACATACTGATTGTCCGGCTAAAGCATGTAGGCAGTCATTGGCTGAAAATCCGCGAGAGGAAGAATCACCGGGTGTTTTCTGGAAGTTACATCTGGTGTAACAGCATCAGGGTAGGGGGCACCTGCAGTCATGGAGAGGATAGCTGTAGCTTTGCTCACAATGAATGGGAACAGCTGTTATGGACAATGGAAAAAGATGAAGAATTTAATATAACAGAATTTATCATTCAGAGTCGATCAAAGAGCCTCGACAAAGGCTATTCTATAGCTGACATTCTTCAAAGACACTCTGGATATCTGAGTTTTGTTTGTAAGGGCTGCTTTTATAACACACCACAAATGATAAACAGAGAGGGTGCTGAAGGAAAATGCAGTGAAGCTAAACATGATTGGTCAGCCTACAAAATCTTGGCACACTTCAGTTCTGATGGATCAGTTACCATCATAAATCCCAGAGGATTCTTACACAAAACCGCATTCTTTAAAATCTGTAAATGGCTGCATTATTGTCGAAATCGAATTAATGCCGAATGTAGGTTTGCACACAGTATGGTGGAGAGAGACTTGTGGATGTTTGAAAGAGACACTGGGTATTCACAGGATAGAATCGTAGACCTATCCAATAAACAGCTGGGGATATCAACAAGTGTCCAGGAGGTGAAGACCAACACATCAGAGATCACTCCATCAGCCACTCTGTTCCAATCATCGCCTGTACAGATCCCTACCCCAGCAGTAAAATCTGTCCCACAGACTCAGGACACCAAACCAGTGGCGAGTGTAGATGAAGACGAGGATGATCTGTGTCCTTATATTATACAAGAACTGTGTTTAACATGCTGGAAAAATGGGAAGAAAAGTATTCAGGATGGAACTAAAGACAGATGTGTGAAAAATCACTCCAACTGGAAAACAAATCAAGTTTATTTGGTGTCACCGTCCAACAAGGAGATCCGAATCCTGCCTAGGAAAATTCCCTCGGGATTTCGATTTATTTTGTGTAGTTACATTGAGAAGCGAGGGAAATGTGGCTATACGGGGGGAGGTCCGTGTCAGTTTGCTCACAGCCAGGAGGAGTTAGAAATTTGGCAGTGGATGTGTGCTCATGACAGTAGGTGTTCTCAAAACTCTCTGTAATTGGTCAAATATGGTCATCTAATCTGTTTCAGAATAATACAGAATGATCAATCGTACTTCTTCCTATGTGTCAACTAAACAGTAAACTTGTTACTTATGTATTTTATAATTTTTTTCTTATTTGTACAATACATTGGTTGATTTACGTTGCAGTTAGAAAACTAGACGATTTGTACAAAACTAGTAAGGAAGCCCAGGTGACCCGGGCCGCACAGGTGAAGAATAAGGCTATCAGCGGCGAGTCCGTGGTGTCGGTCGCCAAAAGAGTGGCCCTACCCACACAGGTCAAATTCAGCATGTACTACTGCTCATACTGTGGAAAGCAGTGTAACAGCGTGAAGCAGTGGGACGAGCACTGCGCCTCCGAGAAGCATAACTTCAACGTTAACTCGGACAAAGAACATCAGTGGAACTACAGACAGCCACCCTGGGGGATGCCCGGAACCAGCTACGAACTCTGTTACAAGTAAACTAAACTGGAATACTTACACGTTAAATGAAGTTTTTTTTTTAAAAATGAAGCTTTAAATCCTTGTGCGAGTTTCATAGGTGCCTGGGTCAAGGATAATGCCCTATAAATGATATGTAAACAATGGAGGAAATTCAAATGTTGAATGAATTTTTTCTCTCCAATCTGAATTGTCTCTTTCCACGTTTTTTCATGTTTTAGGAAGCTTAACTACATTTGTCCTGATCACAGAATACTAATCTATCCACATTTTAAAAAATATCTGATCACACTGATTCAATATATAACAAGGATATAGATTGGAGAGGAAATATTTATTCATCTTTCAAATTTCCTCCATTGTTTACATAGCATTTATAAAGCATTATCCTTGACTCAGGCACACCATTCACGGTACCTCAGTGGTAAGAGCATTCACTTCGTACCCAGGAGGTCGTGAGTTCGAGCCCCGCTCATGCCATGGCTCATGTCATTGCTCTTTTGCCAAACACTCGGTACTTAGAAGTGAGAATCACGAGTCTCTCGGATATGACCTTAAAAACGGAGGTCCCATGACACAGCAGGCATTGGCATGTTAAAGAACTCTCACTGCTACGCCCCTGAGTGCTGATCATAGGTCTAAATTTGAGGTACTTCACTTACAGCTGACATGAGTGAAAAATTCTTGACAGGACATAAAACAAACAATCAATCATAACCAATGGTGGGCTTGTTTGATTAATATCTATTTGTCTGTAATCCATCTATTTGTGGAGATTTTAGATTTTCGTTTCTATGAATGTATGTTTCCATGTATAAATATACATGATGGATAAATTGCAGTTAAACTAAGTATGAATGAACTTCAAAGCTCTTAGAACATGTGTTGATTTCTTTTGTATTGATTTCAGACACATGGAGGGCCGGAAGTGTCCATATTCTAATGTGCCAGATATGTACAATATGTGTCAGTACGCCCACAATGAGGAGGAACTGGATGAGTGGAAGGAGCGTTATGAATGGCGACAAATGAAGCGCGACATGGCACGACAGGAAAAGGTCTTCTCCTTCATGGATGAGTTACTAGAGGAATACCAGTCAGCAGAGCAAGGAATTAGTACGGTCTGTGTTGTATCTAAACAAACGGTCTGTGTTGTATCTAAACAACAAATGGTCTGTGTTGTATCTAAACAACAAATGGTCTGTGTTGTATCTAAACAACAAACGGTCTGTGTTGTATATAAACAACAAACGGTCTGTGTTGTATCTAAACAACAAATGAACAGTCTGTGTTGTATCTAAACAACAAATGAACAGTCTGTGTTGTATCTAAACAACAAATGAACAGTCTGTGTTGTATCTAAACAACAAATGAACAGTCTGTATTGTATCTAAACAAATGGTCTGTGTTGTATCTAAACAACAAATGGTCTGTGTTGTATATAAACAAACGAACAGTCTGTCTTGTATCTAAACAAACGGTCTGTTGTCATATCTAAACAAACGGTCTGTTGTCATATCTAAACAAACGGTCTGTGTCATATCAAAACAAATGAACGGTCTATGTTGTATCTAAACAAATGAACGGTCTATGTTGTATCTAAACAAATGAACGGTCTATGTTGTATCTAAACAAATGAACGGTCTATGTTGTATCTAAACAAATGAACGGTCTATGTTGTATCTAAACAAACGGTCTGTTGTCATATCTAAACAAACGGTCTGTGTCATATCTAAACAAACGGTCTGTGTCATATCTAAACAAATGAACGGTCTATGTTGTATCTAAACAAACGGTCTGTGTCATATCTAAACAAACGGTCTGTGTCATATCTAAACAAATGAACGGTCTATGTTGTATCTAAACAAATGAACGGTCTATGTTGTATCTAAACAAACGGTCTGTGTCATATCTAAACAAATGAACGGTCTATGTTGTATCTAAACAAATGAACGGTCTATATTGTATCTAAACAAATGAACGGTCTATGTTGTATCTAAACAAATGAACGGTCTATGTTGTATCTAAACAAATGAACGGTCTATGTTGTATCTAAACAAATGAACGGTCTATGTTGTATCTAAACAAATGAACGGTCTATGTTGTATCTAAACAAATGAACGGTCTATGTTGTATCTAAACAAATGAACGGTCTATGTTGTATCTAAACAAATGAACGGTCTATGTTGTATCTAAACAAATGAACGGTCTATGTTGTATCTAAACAAACGGTCTGTTGTCATATCTAAACAAACGGTCTGTGTCGTATCTAAACAAACGGTCTGTTGTCATATCTAAACAAACGGTCTGTGTCATATCTAAACAAACGGTCTGTGTCATATCTAAACAAATGAACGGTCTATGTTGTATCTAAACAAACGGTCTGTGTCATATCTAAACAAACGGTCTGTGTCATATCTAAACAAATGAACGGTCTATGTTGTATCTAAACAAACGGTCTGTGTCATATCTAAACAAATGAACGGTCTATGTTGTATCTAAACAAATGAACGGTCTATGTTGTATCTAAACAAATGAACGGTCTATGTTGTATCTAAACAAATGAACGGTCTATGTTGTATCTAAACAAATGAACGGTCTATGTTGTATCTAAACAAATGAACGGTCTATGTTGTATCTAAACAAACGGTCTGTTGTCATATCTAAACAAACGGTCTGTGTCGTATCTAAACAAACGGTCTGTTGTCATATCTAAACAAACGGTCTGTGTCATATCTAAACAAACGGTCTGTGTCATATCTAAACAAATGAACGGTCTATGTTGTATCTAAACAAACGGTCTGTGTCATATCTAAACAAACGGTCTGTGTCATATCTAAACAAATGAACGGTCTATGTTGTATCTAAACAAACGGTCTGTGTCATATCTAAACAAATGAACGGTCTATGTTGTATCTAAACAAATGAACGGTCTATGTTGTATCTAAACAAATGAACGGTCTATGTTGTATCTAAACAAATGAACGGTCTATGTTGTATCTAAACAAATGAACGGTCTATGTTGTATCTAAACAAATGAACGGTCTATGTTGTATCTAAACAAATGAACGGTCTATGTTGTATCTAAACAAATGAACGGTCTATGTTGTATCTAAACAAATGAACGGTCTATGTTGTATCTAAACAAATGAACGGTCTATGTTGTATCTAAACAAATGAACGGTCTATGTTGTATCTAAACAAATGAACGGTCTATGTTGTATCTAAACAAATGAACGGTCTATGTTGTATCTAAACAAGCACGTTCTGATTATATTGTTTTTATGTCTGTTCACAACTTCAACCATAGTCCTGACATTTGAATTCTATTTAACAACACTTGCTACAAACAAATTTTTTTTAAAAACGCTGAAAATGAAAAAAAAAGATTTATGTTTTCACAAGTACAATGATTATAAATTACTGTATGGAATGTAATTTATTCCCGTGATTTCTCAAATCCAAGACAGTGGGCAAAATTATATAGAGTTATAATGCATAAGGAAGGGTAATGCAATTCAATTTTTCAACATCATATAAAATTTATAAGTCCCTTAGTGTTTAGGAATTTTATATTTATACTTTTTACAACTAAACAAAATCAGTAACTATATATCAATCCTCGCATCTTCTTTTTTTTTTTTAATTTGTATCAAGTGTCCTTAATAAGAATTACCATATGATGAGGTTCAAGACTAAGAGCTCAAAGGTTATTAGGACCTTGAGAGAATTTGCCACTGCTTGTGAAACTGTTTTCAAGATCCACATTTTTAGTTGATAGTACATGTACTATATTGTTAGTACTGTTAACTGAAATAGTAACTGAGTCATTGTATTTACAGATAGCAGAAGATATTCCAGATGTAGTGGTTACCTGTGAACAGGAATTGACAATCTACGAAGAAGAAAAGAACGCTGTATTTACCTGGATATTCAATGTGGAATCGGTGGTTTGTATTTACATCATTAGTGCAATTGGCTTTTACATATACTGATTTCATGGAGGTCCAGCAGTCTAATTTTATGATATAGATCAACAACCTTCATTCACAAATCTGTGACAAAGTTGTTCAGAGGTGCTTTTTTTCTCCTGCAAACCAAAAAAAAAAATTTCTCCACTTTTCATGTTGAGAACATACATGCTTCTAATTTTCAGAGGCCACTGGAAAAAGTTGCATTGCTCTATAACAAGGACCGTCTGCACTTCTCATTGAAAGAGAGTGAGCTGGATAAGAACACCCAGCTAGCACCAGGTGTATCGTTCCAAATCGGCAGTGGATACCAGGTAGAGGTGCAGTTCACTGGGAACATGTTTGGATCCTTCAATCAGTGGGTTATTTTTGACTTTGGCACTCGACCAGTGTTGGTACGGAAGTTGTATGTAGAAGTGGGAACTATTGGAACCCACGAAAAAGTCAAATCTCTACGAGAGAAGCTACAGTTTGACCGCTGGACAGCAGAAAACAGGGAGATTGTGCGTTATGAGAGAGCTAATGTGGATGAGCTGGAAAGGAAGCTGACCAGTAAATACAAAGCTCCATTGTCATCAGACAGCATAATTGGTCAGCACAGTGTGACAACAGAACTCAACTGCAACAACTACCACCACAAGATGCACCAGCTACTGGAGATCGAGGAGATGAAACGACACCAGATCATATCCAGGTAAACATGTACACCAGATCATATCCAGGTAAACACACACCAGATCATATCCAGGTAAACATATACACCAGATCATATCCAGGTAAACACACCAGATCATATCCAGGTAACACACACACCAGATCATATCCAGGTAACACATACGCCAGATCATATCCAGGTAACACATACACCAGATCATATCCAGGTAACACATACACCAGATCATACCCAGGTAACACACACACCAGATCATATCCAGGTAACGCATACACCAGATCATATCCAGGTAACACACACACCAGATCATATCCAGGTAACACACACACCAGATCATATCCAGGTAACGCATACACCAGATCATATCCAGGTAAACACACCAGATCATATCCAGGTAACACACACACCAGATCATATCCAGGTAACACACACACCAGATCATATCCAGGTAACGCATACACCAGATCATATCCAGGTAAACACACACACCAGATCATATCCAGGTAACACACACACCAGATCATATCCAGGTAAACACACACCAGATCATATCCAGGTAAACACACACCAGATCATATCCAGGTAAACACACCAGATCATATCCAGGTAACACACACACCAGATCATATCCAGGTAACACACACACCAGATCATATCCAGGTAACACATACACCAGATCATATCCAGGTAACACATACACCAGATCATATCCAGGTAAAACATACACCAGAACATATCCAGGTAACACACACACCAGATCATATCCAGGTAACACGTACACCAGATCATATCCAGGTAACACATACACCAGATCATATCCAGGTAACACACACACCAGATCATATCCAGGTAACGCATACACCAGATCATCCATCACGTCTGGTGTGTATTCTGATCTCCCATGGATAATTCCTAAATGTAGTTTGCAGTTAGAATTTTTAAGTGTTGAATATTTTTTTTAAGTACCATGTATTTCATGGTTTACTGACTAAATTATTTCCTTTTCAGTTACAACTTGTGCAAGACCGTCACAATACAAGGGTCCATTGAAGAACAGGTGATGTTGTTTTCTCAAAAGGGGGAGTTATTTGCCAAAGTTCCACTGGAAGAATATCTCACAGAGGACACAGATGCAGGGAAACTGATCCTGACGAGTGTGCGAACGGTGTTGCTCGCTCCTCAGAACCACTCCAGCAGGAGCGTGTACGAAGCAGTCATTGTCAGGAAAGATAACTTTGGCTATGATGGCCGTGGAAAGGAGTATTTATATCTCTGTCTTTCTCTGAAATGTGTGCAGGGCTTGAATCTCCGGTCTGGAATGACCCTGCAGGTTGAAATCCAGTTCCAAATGGATCGGATGTGGTTCTGTATGATGCATTATGCCGTGGATCATCTCAACTCCACAGATGTCGTGTTCCCAGATGTCTCGAAAATCAAAACTTTTCATGAAAAATCAACATTTAGGATCTCGTAAGTCTTAAATAAGATACACATGTAAATAAAATCTTATGAAAAATCAACATTTAAGATTTTGTAAGTCTTAAATAAGATACACGTGTAAATAAAATCTTATGAAAAATCAACATTTAGGATCTCGTAAGTCTAAGGTAAAATACACATATGGATAAAATCTTACGAAAATTTAACATTTAGGATCACATTAGTCTAACAACAATACATTTTGAATTTCACAGACGGTGTCTTAGTTATCTATTAGTTGTTAACAAAGAAATTATTATATTTTACAGTTACCTAGAATTAAGAAAAAAAAATTTGTAAGATTTTAAACTCCTGTATAGAAATATTTCATTGTTTATTTCAATTACAGACAGTAAATGATATGATGTTGTTTGCAGGTCGTCTGTGCTGAATCCTGACCAGATGACGGCTATTCAGCACATCGTGACAGAACGGGTGGGGTACAATCCTCCGTTTGTTATCTACGGCCCATTTGGTACTGGTAAGACGGAGACTATTGCCCAGGCTGTGATGGTCTTGATCCGCGAAAAACCAGATGCCAAAATTCTCATCTGTGCTCAGTCAAACAGGTTTGTACTTTTGCAGTAATTTTTTTCATTTTTTTTTTTTATATAAATATGTGAAGTGTAATGGAATATTTTTGTCACAAATTTATAGTCTTGTAAATACAGTAAAACACGGTTATAGCAAACCTCCAGGGCCAGCAAAAAACAATTCATTATGTCCAAACTTCATTATATCCTATCAAATTTTTGTTATTTTCCTATCATAGTGGAATAAATATCAATTTGCAGTAAGTGTTAATCAGATTTACAGTACTGAAGTGGATTTCTACCTGTTTAACCTCTTTTTTTGTCAGTGAAATAGGTTATTTTTAGATAATAATGTAACTGTTTTTTGATTTACATATGTTGAAAATAAAACATGGCCGTATTCTCTTTGTAGTGCAGCTGATCTATACCTGACAAAACATTTGGATCCGTTCCTAAGGAAGACTAGCTACAATACTAAGATACGACGTGTGTACTTCAAAGAAAGACGTATCAACACTGTTCAATCAGAGGTAAAAAAATATTGCCAGCTGAACCTACAAAAGGAGGAATTTGAGTTCCCAACATATGAAGACATAAAAAAACACAACATCGTAATAGTCACCATGTCCACGTCACTGTTATTGTCGGAGCTGGGCCTACAGGACTATTTTACGCACATTTTTGTGGATGAGGCTGCCCAAACTCTGGAGGCAGAGGCCATAATGCCTCTCACCTTGGCCAGTGAGAGGACCTGCATCGTGTTAGCTGGTGACCACCAGCAGATCAGTCCTAAAGTGTACAGTCCAGAGGCTCGCGATCAGAAATTTGACATGTCATTGTTAGAGAGACTTTTCCAGTATTATGATTCATTCTCTCACAAGATTGATCCGGCTAAACCACTGAACATCCTCCTGAGAATTAATTACAGAACTAAAATGGAGATTTTACGTTTCATATCAGCCATATTTTATGGTGGCCCTGACAAGCTGGAGTCTAGGGCTAACATTCCATCTGTGCTGGAGATTACGCCATTGATGTTTTATGCTGTACAAGGTGTGGAAATTCAGGATAAGGACAGTATTTCCTTCTACAACATGTCAGAGGTTCAGGAGGTGGTGGAGCGGGTACAGGAACTATACCTCAACTGGCCAGCAGAATGGGGGGAGAAGAACGCCAAGGCCATAGGAGTGGTCACCCCTTATTTTGATCAGGTGAGAGAAGAATCGTATGAATCAGTCGGTGTGGAACACACTTTTCACTATTCTGTTTGTTTGGATGTTGCTGTTTTTGTGTGGGGGGGGGGGGGGGGGGTATATTCATACAATGCACTATATATACACAGATTTTTTTCAGAAATACCTAAATTAATTTGTTCTAGGAAAATTTCTTTTTTTGAGGGGGAGGGGGGATTCATACAATGCACTATATATACACAGATTTTTTTCAGAAATTCCCAAATTAATTTGTTCTAGGAAAATTTCTTATGTCATTACTAATGCTAGATAAAAATTGATTTGAGTTTGTGAAAAATGAACCACTATGGTGGATTACTCTACAGTAATCCAGTTTCTTGTTCAATGCTAAATTTGATATTTTACCTTTTCAAAGGTACAACTCATTAGAAAAGCCTTACGAAAGAAACATCCTGACCTGAAGAATATAACTGTTGAGAGAGTGAATAATGTTCAAGGTATGGAAACCCATTTAACAAGTATCTTTCAGTGTTTAATCATTTTAAGTTTAATCTAGATTTTCAAACGTGTGGAAACCTATAGTAAAACTGATCAAATTTTCTGCTTTTTAGGGAAGGAATTTCGAGCACTGTTCATTTCCACTGTGAGAACTCGTGGTCTGATAGACTTGCAGTACAAACCTGAAGGAGAATGTGAGGGAGATGGAGGGTACTATGGCTTCCTGTCTGATCGTAAGCTATTGAACACTGCCCTCACGCGAGCCCAGTCTTATGTGGCAGTGGTTGGGGACCCGGTCGCACTGTGTGCCATTGGAGACTGTCTGACTGTGTGGAGAACCTATCTAAAACATTGTCAAAACATGAAGAGCATCCACCCATCCACACTAACGCTGGAATCCATCAAACAGCAGGTGTCAACCCTGGCTCAGTCCCCAGCCAGACAAAGAATGGTGGAAATGAGCGGACAGAATAGACCTCAAGGGCAGGTAACTCTATCACAGGAGCTGACATCTTCTGAGGGACAGATTGTAGGGTCTCAAAGTTTGCCATATCCAGGACAGCTAATGCCAGCCCCACTCGCACATCCCAGTCTGAGGAATGAAGCTTGGAAGGAAAAGTCTAAGGAAACTTTATTAAGTAAACTGTTTTCTACACATGAAGTTAAGCCCCTTGTTAAGTCAATGTCACAGCTGAATGAGATCAGCAGCAGACCAACATCACATCAACAGAGGGAGAAGATAGTGTACTCGTATGACTGGAGTGAGTGTTACGATACAGCCACAGATGATGTGTTGAAACAGATGGCTGAAGAAGCAATCCGAATGGAGAGAGTATTGAAACAGAGAGATAAATCTAAGATTCCACAGGGACCAGTGTATGCGGAATTTATTGACTTCAACGAACATAATGGTCATGTTAAAATGTTTTATAATGATTCATCACAGCCAATCAAAAAAGGCGATTTTAAGGAGATTCAGTTGTATGATGAAACTCAACTTCAGGCCATGTTACAGAAATATCCAGAGCGGTTTAAAAGGTGTATCTTTAGTAAGAATCAGGACAGGATGTATGCGGAGATTATAGAACAGCGGTCCCATCACAGTCCGGTGGAGATTGGTAATGTGCGAGACAGCGGCACAGCCATGGAAGGAGATGAGGTGGTGGTTGAGATCCTACCCTCAGAAGATGTAGATGAGTTAGACTTAGATAATATGGACTCCAGTCATCATGGACGAGTGGTCGGAATTCTGAACAGAAAGATTGATCCAGAGTATAAGTGTTTCGTTTGTCGTGTGGATCCAGACAACACGGGCATAATGATCCCTATTAACACAGGAGCACATAAAATGTACACCTTGTCAACTCGAGGGAAGGAGTGTAATAATGAGGTGTGTGTGTATCAAATCTCTAAAGAGGGTCAGGTGAAGCAGAATCAGGTCGTCAAGATTAACCTTGTCAACTGTCAAGAAACTTTATTTGTTGTGCGATTCTTAAAATGGCATCCTAATCTCTACTTTCCTTTGGGGATTACCGTAGGAGTGATTCCAGCTGGTTCCACTCACCAGTCAGCTCTCAGTATTCTGAATTTGGAGTATGACATCAAGAAAGAAGTTGGTAAGGCTGTAAAGCAGGAGGTGAAGACACACTTTCCAACCAATTACACCATCCCAGTCCAGGAGTATGATAAACGACTTAACCTACGTGAAAAGTGGACCTTTTCTATTAGTCCTAATGACTCAGAAATCGGTCAAGCGTTAAGCATCGAGGAAACGGTAGATGGAAACTATTACATTGGTGTACATGTAAGTGACGTGACATATTTTGTTAAGATGAACAGTAATATTGACACAGAGGCTAGAAACAAAACAGAGTCCATCATTCTCCCTAATGCAGAGAAACTTCACATGCTGCCAGACAAGCTGGGCACCGATCTCTGTAGCTTAAAACCTGGTGTAGATAGGTTAACTTTGTCTGTCTTCTTAACAGTATCGAAGTCGGGAGAAATCATAAGAGCTGAGCCAAAACGATGCATTATCAACTCTAAGAAAAAGTTTACTTTCGAAGACGTAGCGGATATCTTGGTGGATCCTAACGCTGCCTCAGATTACCTGAAAAGCTGTATAATTGTGCTATTTCACATGTCCCGAGTCTGGCGTAGACAGAGATTAGGTAACACGAGTTTGTATCGCGATGTCGACATAACACAGGGAGATAAACATTCACCGGAAGCATACATTATGCTGCAGGAGTTAATGATCCACACTAACCACCAAATAGCCAAGTTTCTGCTCCAGCATTTCCCCAACATGGTGCCTCTGTATCGTCAAGGTCAGCCTAATGAAACTGAACTAGAGAAATGGCGACAGGAGCACGCAGCAGATGCCATTAATTCTATCGCCTTAACCAAACCGTTCCTAGAAGGCCACAGAATTTGTCAATGTAAGATGGCTTGTACCTGTATCATGACTTACATCAAACGAACTAGCAATATCAAGGTACACGACTCTGTTGATGTGTGTCAGGCATTATGGCGGGCTCTTTGTGAAGCAGCAGAAATGGGCAACATGAGTGTTGTTCAAAACATCATTATAGCAGCTGAGAGCCATCCGCAGTTGACTGTAGCATTGATGAAACTTGATGCCATTCAGAAGAGGTCTGAGTACGTTTGTTCTGATAAAAGTCCAGATCTTGGACATTACTCCCTAAATCTTGCTCCGTACGTCCATTTCATGAATCCCATCAGTCGTTATATGGACTTAGTCATACACAGACTGGTTGTAGCAACCTTGGAGAAGTCGCCTGTGGATTATAACCAGTCCGATATTAAACAGCTGTGTTCCTATCTCACAAACGCTAGTGATAGTGTCGGGCAGTACCGACACGCAGTACAGAGCATTCACCTCTCACTGATGCTAAAATCTAAACCAGTCAGTATATCTCCATCTATAGAAAAGATTAATGAAGAGGAAATTGTACTGTGTTTTCCACCAACCTTTGGCACTGTTCCATGTTCTAAGAGAAGAATAAAATTAAATTTACTGGCTTTGAAGGAACCACCTAAGGTTCTGGACACCAGAGGGAAAGGGTTGCAGTTAAGTTGGAGGGAACGAATTTATGATCTTGTGTCACCACCAGGAGGGACAGATTCTAATGAAGAAGAGGAACTTAATCCCAATCAGCACATATACCAGATCCCTTCCTTTCATTGGCAGAAACTATTAATGGCCATCCGAGATGAAAATCAGGACAAACTACGTACAACAGTCCTGTCTGTAAAAGACCAAGTTCGAAACCCAGCACAGAGTAAAAACTTCGCCACTGAGATAACTACAGAACGTCTGGTTGGTGGAGAAATGCTTCCTTATTCTGAGTTTAATGTAAAATTCAACAATTCTGCTTTACTATCAGTACAGGTAACAGCAGAGATACTCCACGGTGTGTTGATGCCTACTATTCAGCTTTTGAATCTGATGCCTAACTTAGACATCTGTCTTGAACACAGATCCAACCCCAGACAGTGTTTTGCTCAGGAGCCGGTTAGTTATGCCTCTAAGGAAAGCTACGCACATGAGACTGATTATGTTGATTCCTGGTTAAATGTTCTTAATATAGAGGCTGTCCAGACAGCAGTTGATGAATCAAATTCTGTTCTCATAAGGAATGTGTTTCTGTACTGGAAGTATGAGGAGGCAGATGAAAAGATGTTCACAGCTGAGTTTTGTTTGCCATTAGAATTCTGTAAGAAGAGAAACATCAGGTTCAATAGTGATACTATGATAGACAATTTATTTGATCCAGCAAATGTTCACTTTGCAGAAAGCTACTTTCTAGATTTTATATGTGTTCGATACTCATGTGTCCAAGTAACGGGTCATAAGGAACAGGACAGAGTTTCAGATCAGATGGTGGTTGGTGACATGGCAACCAAGTGGGTGGGGCACTGTGTGGTAACCTCGGTAACAAGGAATGAGAAGGAGTTAAAGGTCAGGCTACAGTTACATCACAGCAGTGTGGAGCCACCATCTTTTCTACAGAGTCCACAGATCAACAAAACACCATGCACTATAGAGTGGATACAGAAAACTATGGAAGCCAGGTAAATTTGAAATGAATACTACTGAAGTTGCTTGTTAATAAATGCTCTGTTAGAAAGACATATACAACTCATTGTTTACCATCTTTCAGGCAAATGGAATGTGCCATAAGGACAATTCCAGACAGTGGACAGTTAGCTAAAGATATTGCTCTTGGAAAAATGCCTGTACCCACAGGTAAGCAGGGTATTTGAGAATTACTGTGGTACATGTTTTCAGGAAAGAAATCCATCTGTTAATTTGATTTTGTCAGCTGTTGATGTGATTTTGTCGGCTGTTGATTTGATTTTGTCAGCTGTTGATTTGATTTTGTCAGCTCTTGATTTGATTTTGTCAGCTGTTAATTTGATTTTGTTAGCTGTTGATTTGATTTTTTCAGCTGTTGATATGATCTTCTCAGATGTTGATTTAATTTTGCCAGCTGTTAATATGATCTTATAAGATGTTGATTTGATTTTCATAATTCAGTGGACTACAGAGATGTTGAGATACTGCGACAATTTCCAGCCACCGGTCTGCCTGTCCTCGATCCTGTCCAGGACCAGGCAGTCTCTATGGCCATGAAACTGCCGTTCACTGCAATTTCTGGACCACCAGGAACAGGGAAATCTCTGATGGCAACCCGACTAATTTACATGTTATCCCTGAGAAACAAAATGGTTCCTGTCAGTGGAGTTAAGCCGCAGATCTTAGTTTGTGCTCCAAATGATCAGTCACTGGATATTTTAGTAGGTAAGTACCAAAACCTTGGGTATGTGGGGAATAATGTGATATGTGCATTAAGCTTAGTTAAAAGTTTCAGTAAAATTCACTTATATTGTTTGATTGTTTGTTTGTTTTACGTCCCATTGAGAATTTTTCACACATATTGAGACATCACCAGCTGTAGGTGAAGTACCACAAATTTAGACTTATGCTTAGCGCTCAGGGCTGTAGCAGTGAGGGTTCTTTAATGTGCCAATGCCTACCATGGCACGGGATCTCCGTTTTTAAGGTCATATCCAAAAGACCTGTGATTCTCACTTCTAAATGCCGAGCGTTTGGCAAAGGAGGAATCACTACCTATTTTTCGTCTTAGGTTTGACACGAGCGGGGCTCGAACTCACGACCTTTCGGTTACAAAGCGAAGGCTCTAACCACTGAGCTACTGCGACCGGTAAAATTCACTTATAACAAACATGCTTATAACAAAGACTTACTTATTATGAAGTGATATTTATTCCCCTGTAAGAGGAAAATAGCAAATAAATTATTGGATATAACAAATTTTAGTTATAATGAACTGTTTTTTTCCTGGCCCTGGAGGCTCACTATAATCGTGTTTTACTGTATAATGAAGTTTGATTACAATGAACTGTTTTTGCTGTTCCTGAAGGTTCACTATAACCGTGTTTTACTGTAGTAACCATAGCTTGATGAGCAGTACAAGTAACTGGGATTTGTGCATTTTTATGTATTTCAGATTATTTAAGTTGCCTTGGTCAAAGTTGTCCTAAGGTTTTAAGGGTGTATGATGAGAAGACAGAACAGCAGGAATTTCCCAGGCCAGCACAATTAACTCCATTACAATGGACTGTAAATAATGCACATAATACACCTTTAGTCCAGGAAAAATTTGCCCTTCATCATAAAATCAGGAACCAGGAGAGTATATTTGGTCAGTCCATCAGTCAATTTGATGTGCTGTTTAGACTGTATCCTGATGACATCACTGACCAGCAGATTGAAGAGTACGAGGCAATAGTTAAGAAGGCAGAGATGACGGAGCTAAGCGATGCGGAGATTCTGGTGTGTACATGTACAGCTAGTGCCAAGCCACAGATCAGAAGTAGCTGTAATGTCACCCAGGTAGGGGATTTTGGCTTAATATATGTAGGAAATGTAAACAGGTGGGAAATTGTGGAAAGTATGAAATTTACCTAGTATAATGATATCTTAATATCGAGCTTAATAAAACATATGAAAAGATTCTATCAAAAAATATAAAGTTTCATCATTTGTGCAGGAAAACTTATCCACTCTAGACGTACATTCCATGATATTGTTCAAACTCTACACATATTTAGGCACCAATCTCCAATTGTTTATGAAAAATGCTCTGTATTCCAGACATGTGGTGTGAAGGTTTTTCTGTATTGCAGACATTATAATGTGAAGGTTTTTTTGTATTCCAGACATCTGATGTGAAGGTTTTTTTGTATTCCAGACATCTGATGTGAAGGTTTTTCTGTATTCCAGACATCTGATGTGAAGGTTTTTCTGTATTCCAGACATCTGATGTGAAGGTTTTTTTGTATTCCAGACATCTGATGTGAAGGTTTTTCTGTATTCCAGACATCTGATGTGAAGGTTTTTCTGTATTCCAGACATCTGATGTGAAGGTTTTTCTGTATTCCAGACATCTGATGTGAAGGTTTTTCTGGATGTCTAGATTACACTGGTTACACTATATTAACAAATTATCCCTGCTCTCTTTCAGATTGTCATTGATAACTGTGGCATGATGTCAGAACCAGAATGTATGATACCTATAGCTACATTTGACTCAGTAAAACAGGTGGTTGTTTTGGGAGACATACAACAAGTGCCATATAAAATCAGAAGTCCTGTAGCTAAGAGTCTGGGACTGACCACCTCTCTGCTGGACCGATACAGGGACAAGGCTGTGAAGCTTCAGACTCAGTACCGCATGGTAAGGCTACAGTCTAACAGGAGCACAGTCTCCCTTCAGAATGCTGCAAGGTACAATAAGGCTACAGTCTAAAAGGTACACAGCAAGTAGTCGGAAAATAGCTCTTGAGAGCTAATGTTTCTGTCTGTAAACCCAACTTTAAATAAATATCATCTTAGGTCTCCCATCAAAATGTTGCATGGTAAGTCTACAAAATAGTGTGTGGTAAGTGAACAGCGAGGTGATGTGTGGTACACGAACATGTATGTTCAACTGACAAAATAGTACATGGAAAGTATGCAGACATGGTGGTATTAGCAAATTAATTTATGATATATTTACTGACAAAATGGAACACGTTAAGTCTATTGGCAGTTTGAATCAAAAGTAATATCTACAGACAATAGCAGGATTAAGATGAAATAGTACATTGTAAAATTACATACTTTTCATTTTGTTTTTTTTCTGGGGGTTTTTTGTGTGTGTGGTTTTTTTTTGGGGGGGGGGGGGGGGGGGGTTGTTTTGTGTGTGTGTGTATAAAACTAATTTAAGTAAAGAAATTTCAGTTAGAAAAACTATGAAGGAAGGAAGATAATTTATGGGAAATATTTATGCATATTCGATAAGTAGAGGATATCTATGTTGTGTGATTTGATATTTGCTCTATCCAACAAGTTGAAATTTATTCACGAAGCTTGCTGAACAAATAAATCACCATTTCAACGAGTTGGGTAGAGCAAATATCAAATCACAAAATCATAGCTGTTCTATTTATGTCATTTGCTCTTTCTATCACTTTAGTTTTGAGATGATCCCCCAATACAACAAAACAGCTGATTTAAATCATTCCTGATGCATCATTACCGACAGTCGTGCTTGTTCGTGTTCCTTTGCGAGAAAAATATAGTGCGATAAACATTAGATAGTTACACAGATTCTATTATATTTCTTTACCGAGTATTTATTTTGTTGACATAATATCTTGACGTACTTGAAAGAGTTAATTTGCGACATTTTGAAATCACATCAACGATCAATGACAGTGGACTTATATTACTTTAATTTAGATTTAAAAAGGTGATTTTAGTCAACAAAGTGTATGTTATTGGAGTTACAATGTTTTTAAAAAGACAAATTTCACGTGTTTTCCTGGATATTGGAGGGGAGAATAGGACTCTGAGCAATAACATGGCCTGGCCTGGTACTGTATGTTCGTCCTGGCCTGGTACTGTATGTTCGTCCTGGCCTGGTACTGTATGTTCGTATTCGTTACATCTAGAATGGCTCTATTTATAGTTTGTACTTTCATTCGATGAATATTTTTGAAAAGAATAAGAAATAATTTTATGGGTTTTTTTTTTTTTTTATTTGTTTTTCCTATTAAGAAACAGGAATACAAAGTAGGGAATATTGAAGCGGGGTGATCTCAAAAGTAGTTTGGACCTTTATACAACGTTGGTGCTTTATTCAACGGGCATTTGATAAAGCTATGGTATATCACACTAGGGATATACATCACACGAATGAGTTAAGTGATTTAGAAGGAGTGATTCTGAACCTGGTTACTCCATGTAAGTCAACCAGAATTTACCTTCATTCCTGGTCATTTAATGTTTTAAAACGTTGTATACTTGTTATCTACTTGAAAATCTGAATTTATGGGATGTTGATCATTTCGTGGCAGCGTATAAAAAAATCACCGATATTGTGACATCATCTGCCGATGTCATAGGGCACAACTTAACGGGAAAACAATTTATACCACATAAACTATTTTGATGAATTTCAATCTACTAATCGAAGTAAGTGTTGGGACAGATAGTAAATTATTAACTAGTAAAGAGGACACATTACCCATAAATGTTTTATTGTATATTTCAGCAACAAGATATCAGTGATTTGGCATCACTAGTAGTATCTGGAGAAGTGTTGAATTGTGGAATTGGGGATCAAAAGCAGATTTTGACCCTATTTACTACAGATAAACCAGTAACATTCTGTCAGTTTTACGGGAAGGAAGAATCAACAGGCCAGGAGATTGTTAATCAGGAGGAATCTAGCCTAGCGGTATGGCTACATTAAATGCAATGAACAGTATGGCTACTGCCTAACAGTCACTGATAAATGAAATGTACAGCACATGTAGGTCTTCATATTTCTTGATGAGTGAAATTGATTGTCTACCGAAAGTGAAAATTAGATCATCTCACATATTTTGGAATTATTGAGTAGAATATCTACAAAAGCATTACAATATTGCTATATTTATTGCAGAAAAAGAGACATTTCTTTAAGTCTTCTTTATTATTAATAATTATCCTACTTTATTATATTACATTATCTTTATTATCATGTCTCATCATAGACTTATCAGTGTATCTCATCATAGACTTATCAGTGTATCTCATCATAAACTTATCAGTGTATCTCATCATAAACTTATCAGTGTATCTCATCATAAACTTATCAGTGTATCTCATCATAGACTTATCAGTGTATCTCATCATAAACTTATCAGTGTATCTCATCATAGACTTATCAGTGTATCTCATCATAAACTTATCAGTGTATCTCATCATAAACTTATCAGTGTATCTCATCATAAACTTATCAGTGTATCTCATCATAAACTTATCAGTGTATCTCATCATAAACTTATCAGTGTATCTCATCATAAACTTATCAGTGTATCTCATCATAAACTTATCAGTGTATCTCATCATCTCTTTATCATTGTATCTCATCATCTCTTTATCAGTGTATCTCATCATCTCTTTATCATTGTATCTCATCACTTCTTTATCAGTGTATCTCATCATCTCTTTATCATTGTATCTCATCACTTCTTTATCAGTGTATCTCATCATCTCTTTATCATTGTATCTCATCACTTCTTTATCATTGTATCTCATCATCTCTTTATCATTGTATCTCATCACTTCTTTATCATTTCATTTCATCACTTCTTTATCATTGTATCTCATCATTTCTTTATCATTGTATCTCATCACTTCTTTATCATTGTATCTCATCATCTCTTTATCATTGTATCTCATCACTTCTTTATCATTGTATCTCATCATCTCTTTATCATTGTATCTCATCACTTCTTTATCATTTCATTTCATCACTTCTTTATCATTGTATCTCATCATTTCTTTATCATTGTATCTCATCACTTCTTTATCATTGTATCTCATCATCTCTTTATCATTGTATCTCATCACTTCTTTATCATTGTATCTCATCATCTCTTTATCATTGTATCTCATCACTTCTTTATCATTTCATTTCATCACTTCTTTATCATTGTATCTCATCATCTCTTTATCATTGTATTTCAGCACTTCTTTATCATTGTATCTCATCATCTCTATCATTTCATTTCATCACTTCTTTATCATTGTATCTCATCATCTCTTTATCATTGTATCTCATCACTTCTTTATCATTGTATCTCGTCACTTCTTTATCATTGTATCTCATCATCTCTTTATCATTGTATGTCATCATCTCTTTATCATTGTATCTCATCACTTCTTTATCATTGTATCTTATCATGACTTTAGGTTGCTGTTGCTTCCAAGTTAGTGAATCGTCATCATTTGGCAGAGGAGAGTATCGTAATTTTATCCTTCTACCAGGGACAGTGTGCCATGATTTCTAAGAAACTCCAGCAGAAAGGACACAAGAACATAACTGTTTGTACCGTGGAGAGCTGTCAAGGTCTGTAATATTAGTTTGTGATTACTGTGTGATATTTTACCTCCGATGAGTTTGGCGCAATTATGAATACACACCATTCAATGCCCGTTATCAGTGCTGGCTAGAAAGGCACTAAATTAAACTTGCTCATTAATCAAACTATACTCATGACTGCACTCAGATATAAATATTGCTAGGTTGCTGTACAGTCATTTCATTCTGGGTAATTTTCACAGTTTTAAGTAGAAATGAAATGAGTGATTTCATAGTAAGAGCATGACAGTTAAATTTTGGTATCTCAAACATTGATATCTCGTATACCATGGATATGTTGAAGTGAGTTGAAAATCCTAACTACATTCTTATTTTGCAATTAAACCTCAATATCTCGAACCTTCAGATATTTTGACGTTTTTTTCACAACCCCATCAAGTTCGAGATAATGATGTTTGACTGTATAAGATGACAGCAGAGAACATTAAGATATGTTTCAATATTTAATTGATATACAAAATGAGTGTGAATTTAATTGATATACAAAATGAGTGTGAATTTAATTGATATACAAAATGAGTGTGAATTTCATGAGCCTACTCACTGCACATGTATTTATTTGTTTACAGGAAGAGAATGGGATAATGTGATTTTATCCACAGTGAGGACAATTCCTGGCCACACAGTAGAACTTAGATCCACCACTGAGTGGAAGGAAAAGCACCTAGGTCACTTGATGAACCATGGACTGGTCAGCCAAGCGCTTACCAGGGCCAAGAAGCGGCTCATTATATTGGGTAAATAAAAAAGCTGATATCAGATAAAATAACTCATTGTAAAATAATAATTATTAGATGGCAGAGTCAAAACTAAAAACAAAATTATAATTTGTTGGTCAAGAACAAGATACTACATTCCCTCCCACCTTCGCCTTGTCTCGTTGGTAGTTTGAGGTCATCATCTGCTTACTAACAAAAATTTCCAGCCTAAGAAATTTTACTAGCTGATACTTCTAGGCTACAGTTAGCATGGAAATGTGCTAGTATATTAATCTATAAGCTACTAAGAATTTACACAGTGTAAACTTATGTAATTTTCATTGACAGGAAATAACAATTTGTTACGCTGTGATGCATTATGGGAGAAGTACCTTCAGTTATGTGAGAGTAAAGGACACATATTGGATGGTAGACAGTATTTGAAATGGCTGAATTAATGAAACTTTGTTGACCGGATAGTGTCATGTTGCTCCCAGTTCAGTAGGTTGAATATTATGAAATTGGAGGTTGTAACATAGACACTCTACCTCTGGCATGCCAAGTTTATTGAAGAATGTATAAAGTTATAATGTGGATGTGTCATATTTAGAAGTTTTGAAGACATATTGATTACATACAGAAGAATAAAGTGACAATTATTTTATCGGTGAGAAAATGTTAAGTAGAATGAAGTAAGATTTGTGTACTGGGTAATTTATGTCGTCTTTTGGATAGTATTGACTATGTATTTTATATTGCTACTCATTCTCACATGTGTTGATGTTCTATACAGCAAACAATGGTCATTTCTCTCTCTTCTTTTTTATACATACAGACTGAGGACTGAACTGTACATGCAGATGAGGTTGTAGTTTTTGTAATTTTGTCATAAGTTTGTTGCTTTGGTTTTTTTTATGTGCCAAGTATTTTTTTGTTTTGTTTTGGTTAAGGTTTTAAATAGTAGTGACTGACTCTTTTAATTAAAATGCATATATGTGTATTTCTGAATCAGCACACATGGGTATAATTTCATAATCTACATGTTCTTCATAAAGTGCAGTGATACGAACTGAATTTCATTTTTAAACATTTACATCTAGTAATGTTATGTTCCTGATATATGTAATCCTTTGAGGTTTCGATGTATTATGTTTCTCAAAATAAAAGCACTAACTTTTCAACTTGACATAAGCAAGTTAAATTACACACAAAATATAAGGCTTTGCCAATTACGCAAATTACCCCATTCTTCCATTGTTTTTTATGCCCCCATATAACTCTGACATTTATTCTATTTAAAAAAAAACCAAAACAGGAGAAAACCCAGATGAAATGTCATTAAGAAATGTGCATTGCTTTGAATGTAAATGATGAAACTGTTGTTGATTAAGAACAGATCTCATGTAATTGGGATACAATGCATGCAAAGGACATTTTTGTCTGACATATACAACATATAAAAAGTTTCAATAACTACTTGGTGTTTTATGTACATGTATAAACAGATAGAAACTATATTGTTTGTGGGAAAACTACACAAAGTTCATATGATGTGAATACAGTCAAACCTTTATATATAACCCCCTGAATACAGTCAGACCTTTAGACCCCCTGAATACAGTCAAACCTTAATATAGACACCCCCTGAATACAGTCAGACCTTTATATATAAAGACCTCCTTAGTACAGTCAAACCTTTATATGTAAACCCCCCTGAATACAGTCCAGACCTTTATATAGAAACCCCCTGAATACAGTCCAGACCTTTATATAGAAACCCCCTGAATGCAGTCCAGACCTTTATGTAGAAACCCCCTGAATACAGTCAGACCTTTATAAATAAATATAATTGTACTGTTCGTTATACCGTAAAGTTTGGCGTTAAAAACTTGACTGGCTATTTTGGCAACATTTCAAATTGTTGTATATAATATGTACATATATATGTAATATGCATATATACATTGTAAACTTTGATGAGTGAGGTATACAGGAAAAACATAAAAGAAAGTTCGTACAAACTATTTAATAGTAATTCTTTCATTTAGTTTTCATTCAAAATAATTGAAATACTATGTATACCCCCTGAATACAGTCAGACCTTTATAAATAAATATAATTGTACCGTTCGTTATACCGCAAAGTTTGGCATTAAAAACTTGACTGGCTATTTTGGCAACATTTCAAATTGTTGTATATAATATGTACATATATATGTAATATGCATATATACATTGTAAACTTTGATGAGTGAGGTATACAGGAAAAACATAAAAGAAAGTTCGTACAAACTATTTAATAGTAATTCTTTCATTAAGTTTTCATTCAAAGTAATTGAAATACTATGTATACAGTAAATGTATCGGATATACAATTCCCTCAGTTTGTAAATATCTTGGATTGTTTAACACTGTTATTGTCCAAAATATTTGAAATTTTAAACTTGTACTGTTGAATTTTTATATTGTATTTTTATATCATTGTACATTGTTTTCTAACATATATAAAATACAAATTTGTATTAAGTGTTGACTTTTTTGCCTATAGATTTGTTTTCAGATGTTGATAATAACTTTCACTGGGTTTAGTAGATGTATGGGTTTAACACATTGCACTTTACTGCTTTATGTCCCCCACCCCCGCACCCCCATATCAGTTCAGACTGTAGATTGAATAATCTGATTGTTCATTGATTTTCCATGTAGAGTCTGTATAGACTGTAATAATGAAACCTGTTGACATTTGATGTAGCATGTTTTATGAAAAGTTTGTTCTCTGGCACTTTGTAATCTTGTATATGAAATAAACTTCAACACCAGCTTGCTCAATGTTGTCATTTATTGATAATGCATTATTTTACATGTAGATGATACATGAGATGACTGCATCAAATGACACATCAGATGACTGATGATAATAATTGCACTGGATACCACATTATGTTTAATAATGTTAGATTGCTGATGATAATCATTGCATCAGATGACAAATGAAATGACTGATGATAAAAATTACTGCAGATGATACACGAGGTGGCTGATGATAGTCGTAAATATTGTCCTCTGTGATATCTTGGAAAAATCGCTTCTGCTGTGTGTTAACAATATAAAAGTCGGAAAACTTATAACAGAAATATTTATTAACTAGCGTAAAATGCTATGAAGTTGTGCAATGGTGGAGTTGATGTCAGATTCAATTACAATAAAGTTAATTACCTTAAACCAAAATTCCCAGAACAGCAACTGTTAAGATGGAAAAAAAAAGGTGAAGATTACGAACAGTGATCAATCTAAATATCGGTAAAGAAAACAAAATTGAGCGTAGGACGATCATTAGATCAAATGCTGTGTGACTTGTTTCAAACCAATTGTTAGTATGTTCTTTACAAATGATTTTAACTACAGTTTACTCCATTTACCTGATCAATATATAAGAACTCGCAGTGGGTGTGACCAGTCGACAGGGGATGACGTAAACTCCTCCTAGGAACATGATCCCACCTCTGGTATGTTAATTTGTATTACTGTTCGTTACCTTTACCTTTTCTATGTAAACTGGGCAATTTTTATATTTTCTAAAGTTCGCCAGTGATTATAGCTACCAAGTAAATTGATGGATTGTGTGGTTCTGCGAAAGTATTCCAATACCGTAAATTGAGACTAAGAGAACTGTAGACACTAAGATAACTATATATGACAGTGATTACCTCAAACTCAAGCAGATATCTCAAACAGCAAGTTATAACAATAACATTCACAAACCAAAAATTCCTGCCAAGGCACCTCAAGTCCAATGAGCATTTTTATCTACCTTATTAGAGTTATCTTTCTTTGTATAAAACTTTTTAGATGACTAAAATGTAACATAAATCCACAACATAGATTACCAGATTTAATATACTATCATTATGTAATCTTGTTCACAGATAAACATGTGTAAGCTTATCAATGGTCTGTTCTGTAATTTATAAAGTTATGATGTAATTTATTTCCTAAAACAAATGCAAGTGTATCAGCATTCACAGTATTGCCATAGCTATTTTTGGGGGTTAAATATCATGTTTTAATGGGAGAATGACACGTTGGGACATTTTGTTTCAAAGCAAATAATAATAATGTGTTGAGGGAATTTCATAACATTGAAAACATGTGTTTTACAATTCTGGGCTGCCGTAGTTATTTGAAGCCGCTAGGGGGCGTTAGTGTGTGTCGTGTCAAGTATGGCTGCTCCCGCAGAAAGCATGACTGAGAGTCCTACGGAAGATGTTCCTCTGGAGAAAACGTACACAGTGGAGGGTAAATTGATTGTATTATCAAAATAAGCAGTATAAATGCTAATTGTTTCCACCGTCCATTTATAGGACAGTGCTGGACTTGGCGGAATGCGAGCCAAGTCTTTGAGGGATCTGACGAGGCACCGGTACCTCGAGATCTGGCAGTCCGTGAATGAAACAGCAGCGTTCAGCTGATATTAATGGTTTATGCAGGGTAATATCAAGGCACAAACGTAGACAATGTGTCTACTTAGCCCTTCAATAACGATTTTATCAGACGATATGGAGATACGACCTAAAATTTGCCACGCTGTGTCTGATGCGCTGTCCATATGTTATCAAGACACACTTGTTGCAGTGATGATGTGTGAAAACTGTGTCAAAATTATACAGATTTTTGTTGTGAAACTGTTTAATCACTTTTGACAAAGCTTTCTGTATTAGTATTTTTACGTGTGCTCTTTAAGTATGTGCCCTCTACTTCTATATAATGTGTACAAGTCATTATTATACTATTTTTTATTTCATGTAGGCTTGTTGAAAAGTTTCTCCTTCCTGATAATCATTGAATAGTGTATTGTTCATCATGGTTTTCAATGCCAGCTTTGTCAAGTAGTCTTTTATAAAGAACTTGTCTGTTTTCCGTTGATAGAAATTCTGTGTGAAAGTTTATGATCTGAGAATATGGATCTGATCTAGAGATTTCAATGTTTTATATTCTCTATGTCATTTCACTGTTGTCAAATAAAGAGGGAATATAGTGAAAGAATTTCACATTTAAAGATAAACAACAAACATGTAAATTCATGTAAAAGGACATTGCATTAATTAACATTAATAAATGTCATATAATTATTCAACTTAGTTTTAAATATTTCTCAAAGGTTAGCATTAAGAGCCAGTTCACAGTGGTTTAAGTTTAGTTAGCTCAGATTAAAGGGACATGGTCATGATTTGAACTGAAAATTTTCAAATTTTATTTTTCCATATTTATTGTTTAGAATGGTTAACTATAGTATTTCTAATGGTCAGTCAGAATATTTGAATGTCAGTTGTTGATTTGCAAGTGAAATGCAGCACTCTAATTCTTTGTTTTGTAAATAAGAATCATGCCATGTTTTTATTTCCATGTGTAGCAGTCAGCTGGGTTTGATTGCCGGTGGCCAGTTGGTAGACTAGAGATTAAGAGGACCCAGGTTTGAATCCCAGTCTGGTTCATTGCATTTTCTCCCTTCCTGTAACATTTTGTGTTGTTGACCACCCATGGACTTGCAGGTGGAAGTCCTGCTAGGGGCAAAAAGAATCTGGGTTGTGTCTTTGACCAAAGATCATTTAAGGAGGGAGAAATGTAGCATTCAGCTGGGTTTAATCACCGGTGGCCATTTTCTTCCATCCTGTTACGCATGTAAATTGCTAAATAGAAAATATGTTTGAAACAAAATGAGGTGTTACACTAGTAACTGTGTAAGTATGTTCAGAGTTAACTTGTACATTGAAAAAAAAAAAGTCTGCTTTAAAAGAAACTTTTACTAGTATATTTAACCTATGTAACAAAAACAAGACACAAGCCTAAGTGTTCACATAACAAAGAACTGTGAACTCTGCATCTCCCATGTTAACTCAACAACTGACATTCAAATATTTGCTGACCATTAAAAGTACCCTAGTTTAGTTTTGAAAACATTAAAAATGGTAAAAGTAAAATTTGCAGATTTTCAGCTCAAATTCATCAGAACTTTCTAATGTACACAAATTTTACATGTAACATGCAATTTGATTGGTAGAGCAACATGCTTTACTCTTCAATAACATGACTTCATTAATTTGCTACATGAAGCAGTGACATCATGTTGTTTGTGTAAAATTCCTGTGTATTAAAGTTGCGTAACTGTAGCCAGCACCAAGTTAAGCCTTATACATGGATATTACATTCATTCTTTGAATATTTAACCTACATGGCATATATGATGCAACTTTTCTTTGTAAATTAATTTTATCTACAATAGCTCAGGGTAATAAAAATATAGACATATAAAAGAACAATGGAGAGAATAGGATTTTGTCAAGTGTTGAATACTTCAAGCAAAATACCTTCTTCATGAGATTTAATATCTTATAAATCAATCTGATTTGCAGTCTTGCAGTTGGTGAAAGAAGCTCGACAGCAGCATGGGTTAAGGCATGGTGATTTCCAGAGATACCGGTAAAACAAGTCATCTCTTTTGAAAATCTATGCATCTTTTACTCTGATAATGTATTTGTATAATTGTTGCATTAGTATCTGAATACTAAAGTGAATTTTTGGTTACTATTTTTTAGAAGTTACTGTTCACGGAGAATCAGAAGAATTAGAAAATCTCTACACTTCCCACAGGGAAATAAACACAAGGTTCAGCCAAAGAAAATCACAATAGAAAAGCTTACAGATGTTAGGTAAGACAGGACATGTCTGTGTATAATTCACCAGTGTGTGTCAGAATATGTGCTAAAGAAATTCCCAGACAAATACATTATTAGTTATATCTTGCACCCTACGGTACTAAATTTGTCTTTGCATCATATTTAAACACACCCCTCCTCCTGATCATGTGACAGTTGCTCTATTTAATCTCTCCATCTGTCCATTTGTTGGCATTGTTGTTTAGGAGTTATGGGATGTAGGACGTAGAATTTTTTTCAATATGAATAACATAATAACACTTTCTATGGCATGGAATAACTTGAGATTACATGGAAAAGATTTTTTTTTTAGTTTTGTAAGTTGATTCTAATTTTGGGCCCAGGGGACAAAACAGCAGAGTCAGTTTATAAAGAAAGACGCTTCAGAGAAGATGACGACATTGACTACAAACTGCATGTAGTTGTACAGGGAAACCATAAGATTTACGAATCGGGTGTACACAAAAGTAAATGGACAATATCAGTGTTATATCAACATATGAATAATAAACGTCAAAACAGTGACACCCATAGATAGAGAAATCGGCGCTAGCGTAACAATTTCCTATGTACGAACATTCCTGAACAGAACAGGTGTGCTTAAGGCGTGGGAAAGACCTGTCCAAAAATTTGTAATTTATATTAAATCCGTACACGTCTATTTATATGCAATGCTCCAGTAAGGGAGAGGAAGACCCCTTTCAATTCTCAGATTTCTGTCCATCTGTCAGCACTTACTACAGCATGTGGTAGCAGAAGTTTCCTTGGGTAGAATTTCTGTCAGACAACCCTGTGGGACCCTTTCTGACTTGTCAGTTTTTCTAGTTTATGTAATCTATGATAAGCTATGTAAGGCCAACTATTTTTATTATTTTTTTTATAGGAATTTTTTTTTTTTTTAAATTGGGTTGGGCGGGGGTCAAAATAAAATTTAAAGTTATAAATTCAAGCAGTCGGTCCGAAAAAGAAAAATAAAACCAATAAATGGAGGGAAAATTTTAACTTTTTCCTTCCAATTTCTACAGGTCCAGCACAATCTCTATATTTAACTATATAGCTTTATTAAACTAATTCAATCTATTTGAAATAGCTTGATTTAGCTAGCTTATATTGAATTAGATTGAATTTTATTAGTGCAATGACATAGCCAAAAAGTTGCATAATAATTTTTGAACATGTTTATACTTTGAACTAATCAGAACACTGTTCTTATTAGAGTTCATAACAATGCTAGCTGTTTTAAGAATTTTCATGAAAAGAAAATTTCTTTTGCATTGTTAACTGTCCACTACCCTGTGTGCATTGAAGCATAGACAAGTATGATGACTTTACAATGTGGAATCTGATTGCCTGTCCATTATTCTATTCATCTTTTATTCTATGCTGTAGATTAGATAACCGTTGCATTACAAATTATTAATCCTAAACATGTGACAATTTTGAATCAATTTTCTTCCTACAGGTCATACTTTAAGAAATATTTTTCATTTACATTGTGTTTTGTAGAGTACAAGGATGAAATATGTTCACTCAATGAAATTTGATTTTTATGCTGTTAGAAAGTTCTTGAAAGATTTGAAATAGCAAAATCAAGCTATTTCAAATAGCTTTATAAAGCTATAGATTAAGGAAGTTATATAGCTTAAATATATAGATTGTGCTGGACCTGTTCTAGTCAGTTCATCTTCAAGCTTGCAGTTCTCTTTATTCAAGGCACTGTCACTGTCCTACAACTGTTAATAAGTGGCTTGTTTATGTAAGATGTCATCATTTAATTGATACAATTATATATAGATCGATTTTATTGTGGAACAGTTGCATCGAAATTTTCTCCATCATAGGTCCTGTTAAATTCCCAGTCTTTTCCTTGTACTTTTATAAACAAAAACAGAGACTCACTTTTTCGATGACTTTAAAGTTTTATCATTATGGTCAACAGTAAGCATCTTGAATAACCGAATGTCTCATGTTCTAAGCTGAGGCCGATGTCTTGGCACTTCAGTTTCATTTTCGAGGCTAAATATCATCATACATTTCGATGTCTCTGATTGGATGATATCTGTGGAATCAGCCAATGACGTGTCTCCATTTATAAATATTCTCATTAGTCTGGTTCCCATCCCTATCGGTCATTTATCACTCCAAAGGAGTGCTTATGAGTGGTGGAGACAAGAACAAGACTGACGTTTTATTTTTTACTCACTGAAAATGGAACAGTTGGTGGAGGAAATAAAAATATAACTATGAACGGGTACTTTTCTTTTTATTTCAATTTTGCCAACATTTGGGTCAGCGCTCCTGTAAAACATAATTTAAAAATGTTGGCTTATAGAGCTGTTATTTGCCCTTGTATTGGTTATTTATCCATTACTACAAACTATTGTTTACTTACAGCATACTGGTACATGTACCAATAATTAATCGTAGATGGTCACAGTGCATAATGCTAGTGTAAGCTGTGATGGTCATTTTAGTTAGTTTTGTTGTTGTGATTATAACAGAGTCCATATGTTTCCTGGTATAAAATGATAGGAAAGCCTTCTGTATTTGTTGATGTTCTACTATTAGGTACCTACATCTGCCATTATTCTGTGCTGAGAGGGCCTGGTTTTATGCCATGCAGCTCAAGTCTGAGGCAAACACTGAGCCCCGGAAGAAATTCCACACATTGGCCCGCATCAAGAAGGCTCTGATTTACGCTGAGGAGTTTGGTAGTCTTTGTGACAGTCCCAAGTGTGATGCTAGAACCAAGCTGGAGAGTCAGGTATGCGTTTCTACAAAGAACATTTCTATTGTGGTCCAAGTACATAAATGTGTTTATTTACAGCAGTTGTTTATATGTATTTTATACTTTCTGCTTTCAGGCATATTTATCATTGATGAAGGGAGGACTGTACTTTGAGCAAGGAAACTGGAAAGCAGCAATAGAATTCTACACAAAAGCCAAGTTAGATCTTACTCACACCTTCTGAAACAGTACTGTGGAGTACTTATATTTCAGTATGACTCCGATATTGTGGATGTCATGCGTGCTGTAATACAACAAAATTTGAAGTACTTTTTTTTTTCTTTTTTTTTTATCTTGTTTCAACATACAGATACCACATCCACACAAGTTATGTCCCAAAATTGTAGAAATTTGGCAATCCGTGATAATTAGTTCTCATGTATTCAAATGATTCCACAGTATTGTGTATTTTATGCTTTTTTATTTTATATTTTTTTTACTTTGCCTGTTTACAGAAATTTGATGGGTAATAATTGTGTTTTGCAGGACTATATATGAGAAGCTGGGCAGTGCTTTCACAGAAGATGTTCAACAGTTGTATTTACAGCAGGTTGAGGAGATTATTCCCAATATTCGTTACTGTGCCTATAATATCGGGGACCAGTCCGCTATTGATGAACTTAAACAGCTCAGACGGAAAGGAGGAAAGGACCAGCTTACTTCACATTTAGATGTATGGAAATATCAATGAAAAATATTGACCTTGTAGAGGAATTTCTTCTTTTCATCCCATCAAGATTATGGGGAAGAATATTAATTTTTGAAATTATTTGATCAGAGAATTGGCATTTTTATTTTAGGATCTTCTTTCACAAACCAGAGAAAAACAAACAGCCACACTATCAGAAGTTAAGTGGCAAGGTCGTGGAGTACCGGTGAAGAATGAACCAGTGCGGTTGTTTCTGTTAAATTTACAAGACAGCACCAAAGAGATAGAGTCTGCTGAGAGTGTTGATAGCAAAATCTCCATCTATGAAAGTGTACTGAAGCAGTGTATCGATGCTCTACAGGTGTTGAAGGACACTCTACAAGATGATCAGGTAATGTATTGATGTGTTATGCGGGTGTATGTGTAGCTTTGGGAAAATTTCTTAAACTCTTATACCTTACAACGTACGCAGTGATATGCATATTGCTGTGGGTTATCTTTACAACATACATAAAATGCATATTGCATTGGGTTAATGGTGGAATTTTACTTGTAGAATTTCAAATCAGCGGTCCGAGGACAGGAGGTGGAAGGCAAAATCTCTAACCAACACTATCTGCATAGCTACCTGACCTTTATAAGACTGAGTAAAACGATAGAACGGAACCTGCTGTTGATAGAGATGATGAAGAATTATCTACCAGGCAAGAAAGTGGAGGAAGGACACAAGACCACCAAACCTCAGGATCTCGTTAGACTTTATGACATCATCATACAGGTAAAAGTGAAATAAGGCCTTTGAAAACTGACCTCAGATTACCCCCATGTTAAAGGAAATCGACCCACTGGCCTAGTTATTATGCATGTAAACTCGTAATGTTAAGTAAATGTGTGACATCATACAAGGGATCAATATTGTAGGGCACAAATATCAAGCTCTAGTGTCTCATTACAGAAGTGATCACAACGAACTCTTATTATTTACACAGAAACATGTACATTCAATCCAAAAATTTCAAGCATAACATATACATAACGCAACAAATAATGTGTCGTAGAGGGAACTCTAATTTGCCAGATGATGGTGGAATTGAGATTTGACCTGTAATGTGACCTTGTTGTGTGTTGCTCAGAGCTTGTGTTCATATCTGTAGTTAGTATTTTGCTTTCCTTTCTAAATTTTAGAACATGATCCTACTGTTTTATTCCAAAATGTTGACGATTTATTTTTATTAATTTTTTTATATGATGAAGGTATGTTGAATGGATCTTGTTTCCTTTCCTATTGCAGAATCTGAATGAGATCCCTAACTTAACAGGGATAGAAGGAAACAGCAACCTGTCAGAGGAAACAGCTGTCAGAGTGCTAGGATATAAAGCATTTAGGTAAATAATGTACAGCTGTCAGGGTGCTAGGATATAAAGCATTTAGGTAAATAATGTACAGCTGTCAGGGTGCTAGGATATAAAGCATTTAGGTAAATAATGTACAGCTGTCAGGGTGCTAGGATATAAAGCATTTAGGTAAATAATGTACAGCTGTCAGGGTGCTAGGATATAAAGCATTTAGGTAAATAATACACCAAAATAACACCTCATTGCAAACCATGGTTTAAATGTACATTCATCTCCCCTTTAAACCATGGGTATCTTTGTGAAAATTTCATCATGTCTCCTAAATATGCATGATGATAATTCTTTGACCAATATAATTCATTTTAAGAGATTATGGAGGTGAAAATAAAAATTGAATGTTCCCATCTTTTATTGCATAATAGTTGAGGTCAGTCTCTCCAATGTACAAAGCAGTCAGTCCTTTAGAATTAAGAATTAATTTGTTCCTTCATAATAGACATTAGGGGTAGGGGTTATTATTACCAGAATGCAACACTTGTCCTCATTTGTCTCTGAATATTTCATTGGAAACACCTGGTACCGTAGAGATTTCCCATCATCACTGTTGTTGGTGAAAGGAAAACATCATTTTTTCACATCAAATGTGCCAGCAGATCTGTTTGTTCATTCGTTAACTGTTCAATGTCAAACATAATTAATGCTGTCACCATAATTTTGTATACATGTGGCTTCTGATTTGGTTAGTTTACTGCAGTAGTGGAAGAACAAGCATTCAGATTGTTCAACAGTAATATACCCACATTCCATAAACAGTTTAAATCTCTGACTAACTTTTGCTAGAAGCTCAGCGATTGGCTAAATTACATCATGCATATTTATAAGAAATGATGAAATTTTCACACAGATAGCCACAGGTGAGAGGGAGAGAATGCACATTTCAGTCATGACTTGCAACGATGAAAAACACCCCATTGTCATATACTAGGACACAAAGCATTGTGGGAACTGTGTGTATCGAGTATATAAAGAAAGGATATTTTTTTTCAGGTCGTACTACATTGCGCAGTCCTATTTAGGAGCCAGGAAGTGGAAGGAAACAATATCGCTGTATGAAAGGGTTCTACAGAATGCACAGAATGCTCTGAAGGGTTACAAGTCACTGCCTAAAACTCAACAGACCCAGTTCAAGGTCAGCCTCTTCTTCTTCATATTCTTCTTCTTCCATTAATTCGCAAACCACCATCTGGTGTATTGTCACGAATGACAATCCTTTTGTGAATTATACTGGGTACATATTTATGAACAGCATGTTCATTAATCTATATTCGTTTTCTGAGGTGTACATATTTTGGTGCAATAGACAATAGATTGTGGACCTCTGACTTGGGGCAATAAATGGTGAACAATTCAAAGGTTCATGCATTAAAGTAAGAATGCAGTGCAATCCATGTAATACATCTCACAACATTCAGTTAATGATACAATACGTAACATGATACATGTCACATTTCATTAGTATAACAAATACCTATGTAGATGATTTTAGATAGATTAGTTAAACAATGCCTTCAAACCGGTCGCGGTAGCTCAGTGGTTAGAGCATTTGCTTCGTAACCGAGAGGTCATGAGTTCGAGCCCCACTCGTGCCATGGCCGTGTCAAACCTAAGACGAAAAATAGGTAGTGATTGCTCTTTCGTCAAACACTCGGCATTCAGAAGTGAGAATCGTGTCTTTCGGATATGACCTTAAAAACGGAGGTTCTATGTCACCATGTCACGGTAGACGTTGGCACGTTAAAGAACCCTCACTGCTACGGCCCTGAGCCATATCTTTGTATGGATATTGAATATGTGCATGTGACAAGAATTTTGAATTTCTTCAATGTTTGAGAAAGTTACAAGTTGTTGAACTTGGTCAGTTTTGAGGAGATATTACAAAGTGATTACTTGATCTGTCCATTTAACTCCTCTCACAGTTTTAAAGCTAAGGCCTTTGAAAACAACTTGAAGATGTGCTTATTACAAGAAATTTTGTAAAGTGAATTTTTTATAAGGGGTGAATCAGTAGCTCTTTGATAAATCTCAATTTTTTCCACATAGAGCCTCAGCACTGTGGCTCTATCCATACCGGAAGTCTGATGGTGGAGATTTCGTAAATATCCATTCCACAAGAGGAATAAGATTAGTCTGAAAAGCAATAGCGTCATATTTTTGCTGTTATGATTAGTAGAGTGTTTTGAATTATTTTTCTAGGAGGAAGTAACCAGCTTAGAGGAGCTGATTCACAGTGTTGACGGAGAGAAATATTCTTGTCATGCCTCTAGTGTACTTGATGTGAATGATGTAACTGATCAGATAGGAGTCATGACGGTCAATTCTAAACTGGTGAGTGTAGCAGGAATCAGGGGGTGGGGTTCAGGGGTAATGCAAAGTCAAATAACAGTGAATCGCTTTCAAAATTGGAATAGTTATTAGTTGAAATTAAACTTTGACAGACCTGAGTAGGTAGTGAGGCACTCGATGTTAGAAACAAAAGAACGAGATTTTTTAGATGAGACATGAAATATTAAGGTCCTGTGTTCATTGTGTATGATGAAATTAAAACCATTTTTGGTCAAAATGATGTCTCTATTATTTGTATTCTTCTCTAGTCTTATTGTATGTCTTACTTCTTGTTTATTTGTTATTGTATATCTAATTTCCTTCCTCTTTCAATTTTTGTACACGTATGTCGAACTTCCTGTTTGTTAGTCCCTACCAGTTTGTAAAACTAAAGGGGACTATGGCTTTCTTCTCTGTCCGTTTGTCCCTCTGCCTGTCAGTCTTTTCCACTGGTTTTTCTGTTATAGTTGCAATGATTTATTTGAAACTTGCAGTGTAGTTTCAAAGTGGCAAACTACAGATGAAAAGTTTGAATTTTGTAACATTTGATGCAGAAGTTTAGATCAGAATAGATCCTCAGTACCCTTGCTTGTCGTAAGACGTGACTGATTGATTGATTGATTATTTATTACTTTCCGCCACACTTAACATTCTTTCAGTTATCTGGTGGCATCCAGTTTTTGTTGGTGGAGGAGAGAACCCAGATACAATGTACCTGGGAAGAGACCACCGACCTTCCAGTAAACTGGCAAACTTGCTCACATAAAGCCGCGGCGGAGATTCGAACATGCGCCGACAAAGGTGAGAGGCCTTGTGATTTTGAGCCCGATGCTCTAACCACTCGGCCACGGAGGCCCCAAGAGGTGACTGAATGGGGAGGTCCTTTGGATGAGACTGCAAAAACAGAGGCCCCATGTCACAGCAGGTGTGGCACATTAAAGGTCCCTCCCTGCTCAAAGACCATAAGCATCGTGCATATGTCTAAATTTTGCAGCCCTTCACTGGCAATTGTGATGTCTCCATATAAGTTAAAAATTATCGAGCAGGACATTAAACAATATATAATCAATCAATTAAACTTACTGTAAATCTAGCTTCCTCTTCTATTGCACGTCTATCCTGTTTGATCTTTTTGTATGTAATAACCTTCTGTTTATTTTTATTACAATTCTTACTTCCTCCTGCTTATATTTGTATTCATAACTTCCTTCCTATTCATCTTTGCAAGTCTGAATTTTGTTTATTATTGTATACTTAACTTCCTTTTTTATCATATTTATAGCTTTCTGGGTTGTTTTTTTTTTTTTATAATTGTGTTCAACTGTCTTCCTGTTTAATTTTATTGTACGGCTAACTTTTTGCTTACTTTAGATGTACAGTGAAACCTGTCTAATCTGACACCTGTGTAATCTGTTTCACTGGGCATTCCAACCCTAATTGTCATTCTCAGTTTCATATTGTAATAGATTTTAAACTGTTTATTTTGAAACACTATGTATTCCAACAACAAAAATTGGTCTCTCTGTACATATCAGATTAGACAGGATTCACTGTATGTCTTAACTTCCGTTGTACATACGTGAATATTTACTCTTAACTTCCCTTATGTTTATATATTCAGTGTTCATTTAACAACCTTCTTAAGTTTCTTTTATATATCTAACTTTCTATTTATATCTGCTTTCTACATCTGACTTTCTTCCTGTTTATCATCTAAGATACAGGTCTAATCATTTTTATCTGTCACCAGAAAACCTGAACATTGCCTTTAAGTTTTGCACCATGAATGAGAGGTACTTGTCGTTTAATGGGTGATCTCTCTGCTCAATAAGGCATCTCGGTTGTACCATTGTGTCAAAAACAGAAAAAGAAATTGCTTTAACATTTGAGTAAAAGTGAAAATTCTTTATAATTTCGTGAGTGTTATCCTTGTGACACGCTCGTTCTTTATAATTTCGTGAGTGTTATCCTTGTGACACGCTCGTTCTTTATAATTTCGTGAGTGTTATCCTTGTGACACGGTCGTTCAAAAGGATTGGTTATGCTGTACTATTGATGTGGTTATAGATGTTATACAAACACATCTTGTAAAGCCCCTGTAATTGGAGGGGAGATATAGCGTTTGGTCTGTCCATCTGTCTGTTTGTATGCAAAAACTTTAAACTTTGCCATAAATTTTTATTAGATGGTAGTTAGGACTCTCACATCCACTTCTGTATTTCTTGTGATAAGACTTTTCTTTGTTACCCAATTTTTTACCTTGTGATCTTAATTTTGAGGTTTGACCTACTTTTGAAAAGCTTCAACCTTGGCCACAGCCTTTGAATGGTTGAGAGGGGCCTCCGTGGCCGAGTGGTTAAAGCATTACGATTAAACCACAAGGCCTTTCACCTCTAGTTGGCGCGGTTTCGAATCCCGCTCGCGCCGATATATGTGAGAAAGTTTGCCAGTTTACTTTCGGAAGGTCGGTGGTCTCTTCCTGGATACATTGTATCTGGGTTCTCTCCTCCACCTACAAAAACTGGACGCCACCAGATAACTGAAAAATTGTTGAGTGTGGCGAAAAACAACAAACAATCAATCAACTGAATGGTTGATGATAGGGCTTTCTTATTTCTTGGGACAAGACTTTTTATTTGGGTGGGGGACCAAAGTTTTTGATCTCTTGACCTTGAGCTGTGACCTACTTTTGAAGAACTTAGTCATTATCAACTTTGCTGTCATAAGGGAGAAATTAGCATTTCTCAAACACATTTTGTTTTTGATATATGTTTAACGTCTCTCCTGCTTCCTTATGTTTAACGTCTCTTCCACTTCCTTATGTTTAACGTCTCTCCCACTTCCTTATGTTTAACGTCTCTCCCGCTTCCTTATGTTTAACGTCTCTTCCACTTCCTTATGTTTAACGTCTCTCCCACTTCCTTATGTTTAACGTCTCTCCCACTTCCTGATGTTTTACGTCTCTCCCACTTATGTTTAACGTCTCTCCCACTTCCTTATGCTTAACGTCTCTCCCGCTTCCTTATGTTCAACGTCTCTCCCACTTCCTTATGCTTAAGGTCTCTCCCACTTCCTTATGTTTAACGTCTCTCCCACTTCCTTATGTTTAACGTCTCTCCCACTTCCTTATGTTTAACGTCTCTCCCACTTCCTTATGTTCAACGTCTCTCCCACTTCCTTATGCTTAAGGTTTCTCCCGCTTCCTTATGTTTAACGTCTCTCCCACTTCCTTATGTTTAACGTCTCTCCCACTTCCTGATGTTTTACGTCTCTCCCACTTATGTTTAACGTCTCTCCCACTTCCTTATGCTTAACGTCTCTCCCGCTTCCTTATGTTCAACGTCTCTCCCACTTCCTTATGCTTAAGGTCTCTCCCACTTCCTTATGTTTAACGTCTCTCCCACTTCCTTATGTTCAACGTCTCTCCCACTTCCTTATGCTTAAGGTTTCTCCCGCTTCCTTATGTTTAACGTCTCTCCCACTTCCTGATGTTTAACGTCTCTCCCCCTTCCTTGCTGTGCATCAAACTTGCTGATTTGTTCGTTGTTTATTTACAGCCTCTGGTGGACCGGCTAGAAGACTATGCTGATGACTCTTCCCTGACCAGCAAAAAGCCAAATTTGGTGTCCTTTCCTCCAGACTTTGAGCCTATTCCTTGTAGACCATTGTTTTTTGATTTGGCTCTGAATCATATAGACTTCCCATCTCTAGAGGAACACTTAGAACAGAAACAGAAGGCGGCTAACACTCGTGGCCTGACAGGATTCGTCAAAGGGTGGCTCTGGGGAGGATCTAAATAAACATGTTTTAAATATTTACAACTTTATTACCTTTAATATGCATTGTTAAATGGAGAGAGAACTCTGTCAGCTGTGTCTATGTGTACAGTGGTAAATCTGTAAGTTAATATTGGGCTATTAAGTTAAGCATAGACATTTCTTTGTTCTAAAGTATCACTGAGTAGGTACTGAAGTCTGTACATGAGATGTAGTGCTGTCAAGAATGCTATTGACGTGGAACTTTTAAAATGCTGAGGAGTTTTTTACTTTGAAATGTTGGTAATTTCAATAATTTGTTGATGAAAGCAAGTGCAATTCATTTATAAGAGCTGTAGTGTTCATAATAAAGTCCGTTGAATTGCAGTTTGATTAGCTGGACATCGTACAAGGTGATGTTGAAGGTAGAGGGCTGCATTTACTGACTATTTACAAAGTTTTAAAATAAGATTATTATTTTTTTCATTGTGCAAAGTTTAAAAATCTAATGACTTGCATTGTTTATAATGCAGTTTTTGGGTTTTTTTTGGGATATTACACTATAAAAATAATGAATAAGAGACAAATAAAATGGAATATCAAATGTTGTTGTAGTAAACATTGTCTGTTACTGAGGTGAGAAACAGAATACGGTTTTTACGACTATATTGAGGTCAGTTAAGGAGAAACGGGATTTGTATGCTTATTCATCATATAAGGCTTTTGCAACTTTAACAGTAATATTTATATTAGATACAATACGAAAACCAAAGTTTGTAAATGTTATGTAAAAGTTTTTTCATTGGACTGAAATGGGATTATTGAAATACTGAAAATTCAGAATACAACACGAGATGCAGTATGAAAAGAAAAACATGTAACTATGATAAAAAAAAACAACCAATGTTGGCTTGAATGAGGGAATCACCATGGGAGAGTGGCAGTGTCCCGTTAATCAGTGTAATAGTCGTGTACTTTTACGTTCACCGGTCGCGGTATCTTGGTGGAAAATGTAAACATAGGTAATGATTGCTCCTTCGCCAAATGCTCGACATTTCGTCTTTCGGGTATGACCTTTAAAAACGGAAGATGCCGTGTCACGACAGGCGTTGGCACGTTAAAGAAACCCCATCACTGCTCCGACCGTAAGCGCCAAATTTGTAGTACTACATGTACAGTTGGTGACGTCACAGTTCTCCGGCGACGTGACATCAAACAACCAACTGTTAAGTAGCCAAGACAATCCAGCCATACTATTCTTGAATGGGATGTAAAACAATAACGAAATACTAGTACACCAGAAGTACCGGAGTCGGCATCAAACTGTCAGACCGGCGCTGAACATCATGTAATCGTGCCAACATTTTACCACTTTGTGTGTGTTCTTTATATCTGCTGGTTTTCATCATGAAAATATTTAAATGTTGAGCATTTACTCGAATTTGAACATGTATAGTTTACTATCAATCCGAGGGGATCACAGGAAATCCCTGGTGTGACGTCATACCATTTGTCTCGAATATTAAAGCATGTGCAGGTATATTGACATATATAATGGGAACGACTGTAATATTTGATGTTCCATTCAACTAAATATTGAAATGAGAATTGGGTCTTCAAATTTCTCAAATCCAACCTTATAACAGAATCTGTTTTACAAACACTAAAATGATTGAGAATGTCAGATATTGTATGGATGCTATACAAATTCAGAATTTATCTTTTAAATGTGTACTACAGTTTAAATACTCTCTGATCTATTGACACAAAGGTTAATGTCGTAATTAAATTCTTAGTGATCCACGATTGCGACAAACCTGCCGCCACATGTTGGTTCTGCATATACACAAACTTGTTCGTCAAAGCATGCCCCGCCAATAGTTACCCTGGAGCAGAGTAAAATATCATATCTCGCGTCAAATTATGGGGCACCCATTGAACCAGGATTTAATTTTCAAGCCGTGTTGATTTTACCCGCAGGTGATTGAATCAATTTGATAGTTCATATAAACTGGTGTGCATTGTCCTTTGTTTTACTTGCTGCGTGAGTTATTTTTAATGACCAAATATACACTTGATATTTGGTATTAATTTCTTCTCTTTCCCCAGTTTATCAAGAAACTAAAATTCCTTGAGATATCAACATCTATTTGTCGACATGTCATTAAAGTATAGGTTTACGTAGAATGACAAATTACCAAAGTAATAGCGATGCCGCCAATTGTAATCAATTGTTGCTCCTCAATAGAGACAACGCCCAGCGATTCCCAAGAAACCAACAGCATTGAACTGGCATGCTGAAATATTAATCCGTCAAGTAGAATAAATTATATTGGTTGCACAGGAAACGTTCTCCTGGTGCTAATTTTCAACCGGCGATTGCATGTTTTGAACTATTGCTTAGTTGAATTCTTTATTTAGTATATTAAATGGTGTATAAATTACTTCATTGAAAGTCGAGCTAGAACAGTAGCTGGAATGGCCATTCATTAAAAAAATGACTGATGTCGTTATTGATTAACACGCTGAATGTATTTATTAATCTGCGATTCTGTGTATAGACCCAGTGCCGGTAGACACGTCTGTTTACTCATGGATCTCAAGCCCCAGAATATTTCGGTTTTAAACGACATATTTACTTACTACCTGCATAACCTGGACTGAACAAGTCTAGTCCGGAGATGAACAGTTGATTTAAAACCTTTTCACTTCTATAGAACGGCAGAGACATCAACGACGATCGATAGCGAGAATCACTAACCCATAACCATTCCAGAAGGTCGAGTTGTTTACATTGGTGACGGCGCAGTGGAACGCTAGCAAGAATATTCAGCATTTAAAGGTAATTTTTCAAACCATTTTGATACTTCGTATTTTTAAAATTATTGTAAACTTTAATTTCTTTGGTATTATATCGAGACATCTGGATTTAGTAGTGATTTTTTTTCTTTCTTTCAGTCCTCACTGAAGCAATCATGGCCTCCTCTGAAACAGATTATGACATCGCTGCTGTGACTGCAAAATTGAAAGCATTCGCCCTGACACAGAGCAAGAATAATTCCAAAATGGACAGTAAGACTGTGGGCAAAATGGCCAAAGAATGCTGGCCCAAAGCCCTTCAGCCCAGAGTGGACTCCAGCGTCTTCCCGAAAGTAATGGATAAAACCAGGTCAGTATCCATATTTAATATATATAGGATGTATTTCTTGGTATTTCTTGGCAATTTCTCTTCTCAGATTGACTTGATGTGCTATTTAATTATGCATTTAACATTGTCGACGTAATATTTCATTGACTCATCTATTTCTATAGTATATTTTTTGTAACGTAATGGTAAAAAGTAGATGTCTAGGCGTCTGTTGTTTGATGTGGGATTTAAAAATATCAAGGATTATATAGGTTTATGGTAATCAAACTTGGATCATTGTTATGTCAAGATAACGAATATAATGCGTTCGGAGCTTATTCCACGTGTCTCGGAGAGGTGGAACTTTCACCTACATTACTATAGTGACTAGGATACAGTTCTTTCAGATCTCTCTTTCTCCCCCCCCCCCCCTCTCTCTCTCTCTCTCTCTCTGTGTGTGTGTTAAACTTGCATTACATTCCAATGGTTCTTTTAAGTCTTTCACTAATACCAATTAAACAGTCCATCTTTACGTACATAATTAATTTTCTCACAGGTCCATTAACCTAGACAACGAAGATCAGGTCAAGTTGTTCATGTTAGAGGCAGCGAAACAATATGATGACGTCACTAAGAAAACTAAAGAGTTCAAGAAGCACGAGAAATTTCTGGCAGACAAAATCATCGCATCAGACCTGGGAATCAAGAAAACGGTAACCATACGCCATAAATATTTGAATAAGTCGTCAAAGACAAACTGGATTTTTTGTTTACACAAGTGGCTACTAAATGGAGCGGTCCTTCGGATGGGACCGCAAAAGCCGAAGCCTCGTGTCACAGCAGGTGTGGCAAGTTAAAGATCCCTTCCTTCTCAAAGGTCATAAGCGCCGAGCATAAGCCTAAATTTTGCAGCTCTTCACCGGCAATGGTGAAGTCTCCATATGAGTGAAAAATTCTCCAGCGGAACGTTAAACAATATATATAATCAATCAATTAATCAAACATTTTGGTATTGGAAAACTTCTAAATTTTCTGTTTTAGGCAATTTCCAAAACTGGAGGGGTTGATAAAATGACGGACACTTCTAAGTACACAGGAGCTCACAAGGAGAGATTTGACGATTCCGGAAAGGGCAAGGGAGCGGAAGGCCGGACGGACAAGGTAGATAACTCTGGATACGTTGGTAACTACAAAGGGGAAGGATCATATAGCAAGAAATGAATTTCCGGTTCCGGTCCAGTTATATAGACTCCTGGCGCCGAAATCTTAATTTATTTGTTACGTAAATCACTTCTGTAATTATGTGTGCCTTTGAGTGTTTTCAATTTTCTGCAATCCGCAGTAGTACTGATTTTTAAAAAAAAATAACAACTGACTGCTTGGATTGTTGTAAATCAGCAATATTTAACTTCCATTAACAGTGTAGTAGAATTATATGTGTTTAAACGACGTCTTTGCACTTTGTGATCCTGACAAAACAATTTGGGGGAAAAGAATCGTGTTTATGTCAATTGTCAATGGAAAATTATTACATCTTGAAGAATTTCATGTTTACGTGTAAAGGAAACTTGAACTTTTTGTTTAAATACCCGCAATAAAATCATGTCATTGTTTTGTGTCTATCGTGTGTGTCTTTTTAAAACACTCTACTGTAAGAGGGTTTGTCCTGTTTACATTTATTGCACTTGAATAAATCGATAATGCAAATCTGGATGGAGTTGTTGTCCTGTTGCTTATAGCAACTTGAGCAATAGCATATTTCGAGGTAAATTATATATTACACACACCAAAAAAAAAAAAATGCTAATTATTTTTATTTCCAGATTAATTTGCACTTGCATTTACTTCGGTAATATTGACTGCGCATGGTACGTTCCCCATATCGTGCGATCCGCTACGAACGTCATGGCTACCTGACGATTCTCAGGTGAGCGCGGAAGTTTTCTGGAAGATTTGGTTTTGATGCGAATTAAAACATTCTTTTAATATTTGATGCGGTTATATCACGATAAATAAATTTCAGACGCGATTTGATGCGATCACACGTTCTGTTAAGATTGTTTTGATCAAGCTGTTGAGGAGACCTCGATCTCGTCCGATCATCATGATCCGGGTCCTCAATTGGGACGTTCATGTACGTACAGATAGTCCAGTGGCGGATTTAGACCCCCCCCTTTTTTTTTCGCCACAAATTTACAAATCATATAAGTAAAACTCCAGATTCGGCACCCAAAATGACCCCAGTATTTTGACTAATACTTGACTTTCACATGTGCCTCCTCCCCGTATTTTAGGAAATCCTGGATCGGCCACTGTGTACTTCACGGTTCGTTAATCACTGACCGATGCGCTATGTGGAGCACGATTGTGATGGCGATGCCATTCATGATCAGGATCGAGAGTGGGATTACGATTTGAGCTACGAATGGACCCCGACGGATATAAATACAGTAGAGTACGACGTACCATTGGCTTCATTACTTTTTAAACATCTAGATAGTGAACAAAACAATCCGCTGAGAATGGCGGAAGTTGATGACAACGTGTCATTTGCAGCATTACTGTATATTTATATTATAACGATCATGCAACACAGCGTGGTGCTTATCTTGTAAAAGTCACGATTTGGGTTTGGTTGGTTGTAAATTGTTTAACGTCCTGCTCGAGTCTTTCACTCGTGAATATAGAGACGTCACCAATGCCGTTGAAGGGCTGTTAAATGTTCGGCGCTTACGGCCTTTGAGCAGGGAGGGATATTTACCGTGCCATACCTGCTGCAATCTAATTAAAATTAGATATGTTAGATCCGCTAGCTTACATAAACGAGTATGCGAGCGGATCAAACATCTAATTTTAATTAGATTGGGTCTGTTGTGACACAGGGCCTCGGTTTTTGCGGTCTCATACGAAGGACTGCTCAATTTGGTCCCTCTTACGACAAACAAGGAGTACTGAGGACCTATTCTAACCTGGACCCCCATGGGAGCAATTTGGGAGCTTAAATAGATGTGATATGTTACGCTTTGTTACGATGCAATACAATCTGATGCGATTATAACGACAGAAAATTAATCGTGCTGATCGTAGGAAATGTTTGACATTCAAAACATTCAACACGACTGACATCTAGCTGCAGCTCTCCGGGAAAAAAATATCCTGTTCTGTCAACATATTTTTTTTTTTCGGAGAGCTACAGTTCTACAGCTAGACTGACATTAAGATTATGTAAGATTTGATACAATTACCACGTGCCGCGAATCATAACAGTGGAAACGTAACATTCGGTACAGGGTGCTACAAAAATAACCATCGTCAGCATGACAATTATCATTATTAGATTGATTGATTATATATTGTTTAACGTCCCGCTAGAGAATTTTTCAATCATATGGAGACGTCACCATTGCCGGTGAAGGGCTGTAAATTTAGGCTAATGCTGGGCACTTATGGCCTTTGAGTAGGGAGGGATCTTTATCTTGCCACACCTGCTGCGACACGGGGCCTCGGTTTTTACCGTCCCATCCGAAGGACCGTTCCATTTAATCACCTCTTACAAGCAAGAGATACTGAGGATCTATTCAACAACCCGGATCCCCACGGGGGTATTATTATTAGATGAATGTTTCTGTAATAATTTGGTATTCCATAGTTGGTGTGGAGTGAGGATAATTTGGAAGTGAGTTGAAGAATACTGGAACATTACAACCAATGGCGGATCCAGCAACCCCCTATTAGCTGAACAGTTTAAACAAAATTCTTTGCCTTTTGGTTTTCGTTTTTTACACCCCCACCCCCAGCCCTCTCATATAGTTGGTGTCAGTGGCAACTTCCTCCTATCAGTCCAGATGTTATGATTAAAAGATCCGAGCTGGAGGAGCGATCCAGAATTCCCTGCATACTGCAAAGACCCTCCCCCCCCCTCTCTCTCTCTCTCTCTCTCTCTCTCTCTCTCTCTCTCTCTCTCTCTCTCTCTCTCTCTCTCTCTCTCCCAAGTTGCACTGATGTTGGACATATATGGAGCACCAACCCTAATATATACAAATTCAAATTTTTGAAGATACCTTTAATTATTTGAAGATATCATAAATTCAATTATGGCTCTCGTTAATTCAAATTATTGATTGTGGAAATTTAACTCAGATCTCTTGATCCGAGTTGTTAGAATAGATCCTCAACAACCCCTAGCTTGTCGTAAGAGGCGACTAAATGGGGCGGTCCTTCGGATGAGACCGCAAAAACGGAGGTCCCGTGTCACAGCAGGTGTGGCACGTTAAAGATCCCTCCCTGCTGAAAGGCCCTGAGCACCGAGCATAGTCCTAAATTTTGCAACCCTTCACCGGCAATGGTGACGTCTCCGTACGAGTTAAAGATTCTCGAGCGGAACGTTAAACAATACATAATCAATCAATCAGATCTCTTTTCATTCAATTGAAGATAACTTCAATTATTTACAACGATTTTTTAGAAGGAATTAATGCACACATCAATTCTTTAAAGAGCAACAATTCAATTTGAAGATAATCTAATTATATAATCCCTCTCTCTCTCTAAAAGAATTATATTGCGTGCTCAATTGAATCAATATCATTAATCTAATTAAAGAGAGAATTAATTAAATTATTGCACGGAATTAATGTGGGCATTAACTAAATTATTGCATTCTACAATTGAATTGTAACGCATCCAATTCAATTGTTGATATCATAGATTCATTTTGATCAGAAGAATAATTAATGCTATCAACAATTTGATTAATGCGCGCAATGATTCATAAATTAAAGATATTACTAGCAAGAGACCCAAAGACCTTATCAGTCACCTGAGCATCAGTTAAGAGTACCTATCACTAGTCCCAGGGTCTGTGATATCTAGAAAAAAAAATCCTGCTCAACATATCACCTAAGCTAAACATAACAAAACCTTAACCCCACCCACCCACCCACCCCCTTGAAAGTGCCTTTACTGAGACATAATATACCAAATTTGAAAGGAATTCGAAAGGATGGTCATCAAAAAGCTCTACGCTGATACCAAATCCTCTACCCCTGGGATCATCAAATTTACAATTCTGGCAGAGGATTATTTGCTCTTTCTAATATCAGTTTAGTTTCAATAGCACCAAACAAGGCGCTATGTAAATGTTTTATACATAGACACAATATACCAAGTCTGGCCCTGGAGTCAGAACCCCGGGGATCATGAAATTTACAATTTTGATAGAAACCTTCCAGATCTACATCACTATGCACTTAAGTTTTTCTTACAAATGTGTGGTTGTACGGAAGAAGAATTTTTTAAATTGGTTAAAAATTTTGCCCCGCCCCTTAGGCCCCAGTAAAGCAAGAGTCATGAAATTTACAATTTATGTCTTCCTTGTTCCAGAGATGCTTCATACTTGAAAAGGCTTGAAAGGGAAGATCTCAAGAAGTAAAAAATGTTCAATTGTCAACACACGACGGACGACGGCCAATTGCAATTTAATTGAATTGTTGTCAAATGATTTGATGATATCTGCAAATAATAAAAGATGTCTTCAATAATTGGCTATGTTCAATTGGCGCTCCATAGTTGTCTGTAACCAAGGAGAAAATACCGGGGGAGGGGTGTAAACTGGTTCTTAATTGCCATAGATCTCATGGGGATCAGGGTTAGGGTCAGTAACCCTTGCTTGTCGTAAGAGACGACTAAATGAGACCGCAAAAATCAACGCCCCGTGTCACAGCAGGTGTGACACGATAAAGATCTCTCCCTGCTCAAAGACCGTAAGCGCCGACCATAGACATAAATTTTGCACTCTTTCAATCAGGATGAAGCTAGCGGCCATTAACCAGCAGCCAACAGGCCCGTAGAAGCTTGCAGCCAATAAGGAAAATCATCAAAGGACTGAGAGTACTCATACAAAAATATTTAATTTGAAACATATTTTAACGGGGAAAAATGAATTATATTCATGTTTTGAATAAATAAATGTCAATTATTACTCGCATAGGCAACTTAACTCACATAATAAATAATTTGCAATAATGGTGAATTGAATTCACTGCAGTAATTTGTGATGTAAAGATGACACAGAACTCGTTATAAAAAGAATTAATTTTAGAAACCACAGACCTTCCAAAAGTAAATTGGCATACTTTTTCACATATATCGGCGCGAGCGAGAATCGAACCCGCGCTGGCTAGAGGTGAGAGGCCTAGTGATTTTGAGCGCAGTGCTCTAACCACTCGACCACGGAGACCCCTATCGATTCATTTAAAATTGTATTACAAAATAACTACTTTCTGTAAATTAGCTCACCTGAAAGAAAGATTAACATTGCCTTCTAGCAAAAGAAATAAGCAAGAAAAATCTTTTGAGAAATGCAGTACGCAAAAGGATTCACTAATAAAACAAATGCTTCTGTTGTAATATCTGTGGAGTAATACCTTCTCCATCCATCCACCCATTCAAGAAAGTAAGCCAGTATTACCAAAGTATGTGAATTAGCTCGCCTGAACTTCAACACTTGTTACTAATCATATTAAAAAGATGTAGAGTTCCTCATTGACAGTCTTTAGTGATCAGGTATTCCAACTGTCTGTTAGAATTCCTACGGGCACGAATTGTGCTCCTTTGCTAGCTGACCTAATTTTATATTCTTCTGAAGCAGAATTCATTCAAAAGCTTCTACATGAGAAAAAATCTCTTTCTGTAGCCTTCAATTCGACATTTAGATATATCACGACGTTTTGTCTATTAACAACGATCATTTTCATTGATATGTCGATTCGATATATTCCAGTGAAGTTTAAACAAAATACACCACAAAGTCTTCCACTTCTGCTTCGTACTTAGATATTTTACTGAAAACAGTTGCCGGCGGCAAACTAACAACTCAACTTTATGACAAACGGGATGATTTCAATTTCTCCATCGTCAACTTCCCATATTTATGTGGCAATATTCATCATCACCTGCATATGGTGTTTATATCTCCCAAATGATTCGATACGCAAAAGCTTGTTCTGCACATGATCAGTTTTTAAATGGAGGCAGGCTACTGACAAAAAAGTTGATGTTACAGGGGTTTGTACAGTCTCGTCTAAAGTCAGCATATTGCACATTCTATGGTCGTTATAACGATCTAGTTTGCCAGTACAACTTACCATTAAGTCTGCTGTCTGATGTGTTTCATGCCAGTTGTTAGGCCGTTCTTGACACATTGATTCTGACTTCGGATTGCTCTGTTTACCGTGTTTGCCCATCTCTCTGATTTGTATTTTCTATAGGAATTACGAGATTGAAGTTAGCTTACTGCGTTTATGAGATTACTGTTAGTTATCTTGGCCTTTTCATCCTGACATAGAGTAGATTCAAGATTATTCAAATGGCGATTGAGGTTTTCCATGCAAATATAAAGTGAAAACCTTTGAATATGTTCTTTGGAAGAACCACTGGACCATAAAAGTAATTCACGCAAAATGTCAATTTCAAGAGCCATTTACAAAAAAGCTTCCTCTAATAGAATAAAATGAACAGTTTGTTCAAATCATGGCCCGATGGATGGGGGGGGGGGTAAGATATAATTGAAATTGGGATCAAATTTTTATATTCGAATATAAAGGAGATATCTTAGAATATTGTTAAGAATAACAAGGCTATGATTAGTCATATTATTAATAGTATGCAATAATCCCTATGTAGTGCATTCTCCTCGGTCGAATTTCTGACACTTGAAGTAGGGTGGGGCCAAGGTAGGGGATCCAAGGTTTACCTGAAAATATAAAAACGAAGTGATAGCCCAGCGAGCTGTCTATCTTGCCCCTCCATTTCACCTTTTGTTCAAAGATTACAGCAAGAGACGCAGTTATTAAACCCTTTTTAGGGCATATCTAAAATGTCAAAGATTAAGCGAGCTAACCAACTCTTCTGGGTATAACAGAGTAGAAATAGGGACTCCAAATCTGCCTCGAACCTCAGGAGCCACCGGGTGGTACCACTACAGCCCCAAACTGAAAGCGGAAAATCATAGACTTAGGGGTACGCTACAGATACAAAGGAAGTGGATTGACTGTTTGTTTGTTTTACGTCGCGTCGAGAATTTTCACTCATATTGAGACGTCACCAGCTGTAGGTGAAATACCACAAATTTAGACCTATGCTTAGCGCTCAGGGCCGTAGCAGTGACGGTTCTTTAACGTGCCAACGCCTACCGTGACACGGGGCCTCCGGTTTTAAGGTCATATCCGTGATTCTCACTTCTAAATGCCGAGCATTTGGCGAAGGAGCAATCACTACCTATTTTTCGTCTTAGGTTTGACGCGGCCATGGCACGAGCGGGGCTCGAACTCACGACCTCCCGGTTACGAAGCAAACGCTCTAACCACTGAGCTACCGCGACCGGTGCAAGAATGAAATGAAATACATGTCAGTTACTGAAGGTTTTCTTTTTTAAAAAAAATCTTGAGAAAATGCATATACAAACAAAACACTGCAGATTTGCTTTACAGTTTTGGGTTCATTTTTATCATCATGAGATTTTCAAATGCTGCATCACTCAAAGACATCTATCAGGTCTGAAGATATAAAGGTTGCCTCAGTGCTTCCATACATTTGTGACTCGTAATGTTTGCATCAGGTTTTGAAATTTCCAGATGCATTTTCTGGGACATGAAATTTATCCAGTACATTTGAAGTCGTGTTTATTTCTGAATATAATGTTTGAGTGCAGTGAAGGTTCTTTCTCAGGTATTTTTGAATGGGGTTCACATCTGCACAATTTTGAAATTGGAAATTGTTGAGTACATCAAGTCAAGATAAAAAGTATGATGTAGATATACACGACATGTACAACTTGTAGCGGGTTTTATAAAAATGTACTCAACGTTAGACCACATTTTGACTTTGTTATTTCTCTTTTGCTTTTGATACTGTTTGGAGAAATGGACTACGGAGTACAATGATAAAGATTGGAATAAATAGGAAGTGTTTTAACTATATCAGAAATATGTGTATTCTTATTAAATCTGTAGTGAAGCCAAATGACAATACTTCAAAGTACTTCGAATGTAATGTCGGTGTAAGACAAGGGGAAAATTTATCCCCAGTTTTATTTTCATTGTACATTGATGATCTAGAACATTTTTCATTAGCAAATGACATAGCTAGGCTACAGAATACACAGAGAAAGCATTTGAAGATGAATTAATGGTGGATGTGAAACTGCTGATCTAATTTTATGCTGGTGACACTGTATTAATGGTATTAATGGCCGAGTCCGTTGAGGATTTACACTATGCTCTGAACGAATTCCATGTGTACTGTAGACAGTGGAAACTTAATGTAAATGTAGACAAAACAAAAATTATGTTTTTTCCCCAAAAGGCCCTTTGATAAAGAGGGAGTTTTATTACAACAATAACAGTATAGAAAATGTAAAAGAATTCAAATATTTAGATATTATATTAACAAGGACAATTTCATTTTGTAAAGCTAAAAAGCATTAATGTGAACAAGCGCAAAAAGCTATCTATGGGGTGATAAGAAAAACAAGACAATTCAGTTTATCTATAGTATGTCAACTTAACTCACTTGACAAAGTTGTCGTACGTCTTTGTGAAGTATGGAGTTACGAAACCCTGGATATAAATGAACGTGTTCATTTTTCTGAAGGTCATTTTTAATTTGAAAATCTAGATCTAATTTCCGAATTATATGATCTATGGAGAAAGTGGGCGTTTCCTGTGTGCAGTAAGGTCTATTCGAGAATGACTACTTGCTGGACCGAATTGCCATGTCCAGAAAATAAAATGAATATTGTTAGTATTATTTTTAGATATTTTGTAACCAATATAATATAGATGGATTTGAAAACCCACGAATTGACTTCATACAAAGAATTTTAAACACGTGTAAACATCCAAATATTTGGAATGAGCAAGGTTGTGGTGTAAATGTTAAATGGTTATCTGCAGCAGTAAATTAGATATCGAAAGATCAATTTATTCAGATGTAATTGTCTGGTGCTAACGACTCCTCTATGGGCCAGGTTTACAAACTTTTCAAGCAGTGTTTTGGCTTCGAGAAATATGTATTTACTTTGCCTGTGAAATTAAGAAAATTATGAATGAAATTTCGCACTTCAAACCAACACTTACCTATAGAGACGGGAAGATGACGTAGCATTCCTCAGAAGGCTATGCATGTATATGTACTGTGTAACAATGGAGAAATGAGTCATGGGTTTCACTTCATTTTACAATGCTCAACCTTTTCACAATTAAGGAAAAAAATACTTAGATTGGGGTTTTTTTAAATGAAAGACCAAATGTTCTGGTTCTCTGAACTTCTGTCAACCCAAAATATTAAAATATTAAGAAATCTCTGTGTTTTGATTTCACATATTTTTGAGATTGTCTGTTCCCCGTCCTTCTGCTACTTCAGTGTATATATACATATATTGTGTACCCTTCTGCCATTTACGTATAATGTATATTGTTTCATTAACGAATCTCTGACTTTTTTTCTTGCATTTGTATATTTATTTCGTGTACCTCATGTACCATTTAACATGGTTTGAGTGAAGAAAATAAATTGAAAACTGAACAAAATCAGACCTTCGCCCATATAGCCCTGTATACTGTGGCCATGCTGCATCAAGTACATAGAGACATCTAATTATTGCCCCCCCCCCCCCCCCCCCCGACAAACAGCCTAACGCCATCATTATCAGGCACTTTCATTCCACCATTTTTTTCAAACTTTTTAGTTCAAATAAAGAATGTAACAGAAAAGTAGTTGAAATGTAAATGAAAATACCTTGACTTTTTTGGAACGTATTAAAATACGTGCAATTACCTGAAATTGAAAGCAACGTAAATTGCTAATATATCTGCAACTGCTTTATAAAATGAATTTAAATACAGCTAAACGATTACATTTTTTAATTACCCCATACCAGAAATTTATAAACTCTGAAATTAAACAGGAATATCTCAGCTTCCTTCCTGTTTTAGATGAATACGTCAAAACTTTGTTACGACATACTAATGAGAGTTACTCGAATGCCACGTACTATTGCAATTCCGGTAACTAGTAAAATTGTACTATCATATCACGTTTTGAAGCTTTATCTACAACGGGAAGACATTTTTTTTATTAAAGCAATCGAGGTACAAAAACATACTCTGATCGAGATAACCCCATGTAGTGATAAAAGAAACTCAAACCACCACCGCGACTGACGATTTTGAAGTTTAGGCCAAAATAGATTTCTGTTGGGTTTTAGCTCACCTGAGTTAAAAGCTCATGTGAACGTTTTTGATCTCCTTTTGTCTGTGTCATCATTCTGTCCGTCTGTCTGTAAACTTTTCACATTTTCATCTTCTCGAGAACCACTGGACAAATTTCAATTAAACTAAGCACAAATCATCTTTGGATGAAGGAGGTTCAGTTTGTTCAAATGAAGAACCAACAGGAATATAATCAAGAAAAGGTTGGAGTAATTTAAAAATTTTCCGAAGAACCACTGGGCCAAGATTCCCGATAAATGCAGAGTCACGTTTGTTCAAATCATGGCCCCCGGTGGGTAGGGTGGGACCACATAAGGGTATGAAAGTTTTATATGCGAATATAGATGGGAAATCTTTTAAAATATTCTCAATAATCAATTGGCCAGACAAGTTGAAATTTACACGAAAGCTACCTGACATAGAATAGATCCGAGTTTGTTCAAATCATGGTCCATGGGGTAGGGTGTGACAACATAAGGGTATAAAAATTTTACATGGGGATAAACTAGAAAATCAAAACAATTCCTTTTCAAAAGTCGCAGGACCACTCTAAATCAAATCCAAATGTTACCAAGTTGTGTGGATTCAAGCTTTTTATGTCCCTACAACAATAGCCAAATATATATTTTGTCCTGTCTGCCAACATAAAACATCCCACAATACAACATAACAAGAGGCCCATGGGCCTTAACGGTCACCTGAGTATTATAACCTGTACTTCATAATTCTATATAAACTTCAAAATGGAGTCTTTTGTGCACATGTTTATGGTCTTTCCTGAATTTCTATTCAACTACAGAAGAAGGGAAAATGGACGTTAGAAGCATATAAATCATTGTAACATTCCCTAATTATTTTTATACATTTTCATTATGTGGCCATATTGGCCATGCAGAAAAGGCCTGAACCCCTGACCCAGGAACCACGAATTTTACAAATTAGGTAGAAAGCTTCATGGACATCATAATCATGCATGTAGTTTTTGTCAAATTATATATGTGGGAGTGGAGAAGAAGAATTTCGAAGATTTAATACATTTTCACTATATAACCATATTGGTCCGACCCTAGGTCCTAAATCCCTGACCCAGGAGACACGAATTTCACAGTTTAGATTGAAAACTTCATGAACATCATTGTCATGCATATAGTTTTTTTCTCAAATATATATTGCAGTAGAAAATATTCTCTAAGATCTAATTCGTTTTCATTATATGGCTATATTGGTCGTGATGCAGGTGTCATGAATTTCACAATTTTGATAGAGGGCTTCATGGACATCGTAATCATTCATTTAATTTTTCTCCCACATATGTGAGAGTAAAGAAAAAGAGTTTTGAGAAAATATAGCCTTGTCTTAAACATATTTGGTTCTGCCCCTGAGGCCCCAGGGGCCCATGGGGTGGTAAGGTCATAATTTTCTCAATTTATATTCCTCGTATCATAGAAATGCTTCAAACCAAAATGGTAACAATTGGCCTTGTAGATATCAAGAAGTTACAAAATAAAACGTTCCACAATTCAATATAAAAAAAATCCCACATTACAATATTAAAAACATCCATTTATTTGAAATATTTAATGTTATATGTAGGGTGATGATTTGTCTGCCTAACTCCTCCCACAGTTTTTAATATCTTGCAGAGTGTTTGTATGGACATGTGTACAGGATTTTGATTTTCTTCGGTGTTTGAGAAAATTATAGGTTTAATATTGAAGAATATACGGTAATGTGAGTTTGTCAATCTTGGTTTTCAAGCTAAACAATTTGTGTATTGCGAGGATTCTGATTATCACCAATTTCTGATTTCCTTTGGTGTTTGAACTTAGTAAATATTTGGGGGGAAATGTTTTACACACAGAGCCCTTGGTTTGTCAATTTACCTCCATTTCATACATTTTAAGCTAGAGTTTTTATTTTTAATACCATGTCACAGCTTAATACTACCTTGGTAAAGTTCTACAACTCATGTCTCATATGCCAGTCTTTAACATCAAGAATTTCCCATCCATATGGAGTCAATCACCATTGTCGGTGAAGCGTTCCTAAATTTAGACCTATACCCGGGGCTTATGGCCTTTGAGCAGGGAGAAATCTTTACCGTGCACACCTGCTGTGACACCGGGCCTCGGTTTTTTCGGTCTCATCCGAAGGACCGCCTCATTTAATCACATCTTACGACAAGCTAGGGGTACCGAGGAGCTATTCTAACTCGGGTCCTCATGGACCTAAAAGTGGGTGGTGTTGAAATTTGTAAAAGAAGCCCTAATTTATTTGGGGGTGATTTTCTAAAAATAACAAGAACCAGAAATCTACAATTTTTTTTTGGGGGGGGGGGGGTGTAACATCTGTGTAGACCTAAACCTTTTTCTGTTTGCAAGTTGGAGTGAAGGTATTTGAACTACCTGCCTTGGCCTTGTCACTCATTTATCGCAGGTAAAACAATCTATCAAAAGTAACGGAAGAACAATTAAAGTCCTTCCTAGTTTTACACAATAAACAGGAGGCTGCAATCTTGCATTCCGAGTGAGGTTAATAGACCACAATTTTGTATAGAGAGTAATGGCATAAAGGATAAAGAATCTTTCAATCGGATTCCAGGGCGGTCCATGAATTCAGAGCTACAAAAAGTATGTAATTATACATGTATTTCAACGTGTGGAGTGGGGGAACCTCATCACGAAGTCACAAGTGTATGTACATGCATATTTTACGACGGTTAACAAACATTTCCTATGGCCAAACATGAACTATAGAGAACTATACAAAAAAGCTCTGAAAGCATGTTTCAAATTACGAAAAGATTTTTAATCCGCCTTCATAAAACGTCCGTATGCCCGTCTGTCCCCTTAACTTTCTCCTGAACCCATATGGGGTGGATTTTAAAAACCTGGTACAAAAAAAAGATCACAACGTGTATAGATGTGCATATTACAAGAGAACACTGTCCAAATTTTTTAAAGGAGTTTTGGCCCTTGGACAAAGTGCAAAACACTTTGTCTTCGCAATTCCTCCTAAATCCATGGGGGATTTTAATGAAACTTGATACAAAGAAAGATTATGTGTAGATGTGCAGTGGCGTAGCTAGCCTTGAAGTCAAGTATACGCACAGAGAAAATTCCAGAATAGACGACCCTCAGCGGCCGTCTTAAAGCCCCTAGTGGGTCCACGGCAAGGCCTGGTGGGGGCCAGGGAGCGAAGCCCCGGAAGCTCATGGTTTTCGAGGCTTTTTAGGTTAAATGTTTGGGTTCTAGCAATAAAATCATGCATAATATAATGAAAAATTAACATCACTTTTTGTTGTCAAATTGATGTCTCTGTCGGCACGTGTTCGAATCTCGGCCGCGGCGTTATGTGAGCAAGTTTGCCAGTTTACTTGCGGAAGGTCAGTGGTCTCTTCCCAGGTACATTGCATCTGGGTTCTCTCCTCCACCAACAAAAACTGGACGCCACTAGATAACTGAAAAATTGTTGAGTGTGGCGGAAAGCAATAAATAATTAATCAATCAATCAAATTGATGTGAGCCCGGGCGTTTTGGCGTCAATGGCAGCTATGCCACTAACGTTAGATTTTAGGGGTCAATAACGCATGCGGATGTATCATGTACCGGTTTAGCGGTGCTCTATTTTTGAGTCTAAACCGGTAAATATCCCCGATTGTACTATTAACCCAATTCTATTACATGGCTCTGAAATATGAGGAATACTACATACTAAGAGCATGGAATTCAATGAATTTGGCAATATCCAAATCAATGAATGTTACAAAAAGTTGAAATGTCAAATTCTAAATAAATTATTTGCAAATTATCATGGTGAGAATAAGTAAAAATCAGTAAACCATGCTTCTCTTTCTGAGTTGGGAAGGCACCCTCTGTATTATGATATATATCTAAAGTTAAAAGCATGTTCAAATACTGTTTTAGATTTGAAATCTGGTTGAATTTTCATGTTTGAAAGATGCCTTTTTATGCAGTAAACATTTACATCATTTATATATAGTTTTAATTCTTCCACCACCACAAAAAACAAACAAAAAAAACAAAAAACAAAAAAAGAAAAAAAACAAAAAAAACCCAAAAATCTCACCAACATTATCTCATCATCTTTACTTTAATATGCCTGGAACTGATGTTTTATATTTATTTAGCATATGTATTGTATCTTATTTTTATATCATTTTATTTCAATGTTTTATGTACTGTAAAGCACCTTTGAGCATACAAATGTATGAAAAGGGTGCTATATAAATATGGTATTATTATTACTATAACCATATAACACCTTGGTATTCCTCAGTTGTAAAACTTTTAATACATGTGTATTCAATGTTAATGGCAATTGATACTTATAATGTATTTGGGCATGTCATAAGAGGTGACTAAATGGGGCAGTCCTTCGGATGAGACCGCAAAAAACGAGGTCCCGTGTCACAGCAGGTGTGGCACGATCATGATCCCTCCCTGCTCAAAGGCCTAAATTATATAGCCCTTCACCGGCAATGGTAACGTCTCCATATGAGCGAAAAATTCTCGAGCAGGACGTATAATCATAATCTTTGGGCCCGATTAGAAATAAATTGATTCTATTATTGCTTCTTGACGGCTCATATTTTGGCATGATGGGGTCAATATTTGGGAGGAAACCCCGAGTACCTGGAGGAAACCAGTGGCACACGCATTAACCACTACACTACCTGGACACACAATTCCAATGTGTGGAGAAATCTCACCCAAAAGTTACATGTGTACATACAGATTCTGGGCGTGGCAAAATCTGGCCATCCTCCTTTTGGACCCATGTAGTACAGGCACAGTAATTTCTATTCATTTATTTATACCTGATTTATAAATGTGTCCGAATAGCGTGGTAGTTGACGGTTAAATTAACGCACTCACTTCTCACCATTACTACCCGCATTAGATGACCATGATCGACAGAGGAGGTATGAGAGAGTATGGTGGTCACCCACTCAGTCACATGGGTTTCCTCCCATAAATTATTCCCTAGCACCAACACCCCTTCAAGTCAGTAAATAGCTAGCACATATTTATTCATGTACCAATAATTAAACACTTTAATATTCCAAAAAGTAAACACTTTAATGTACCAATAATTAAACACTTTACTGTACAAATAAATCAAACACTTTACTGTACCAATAATTAAACACTGTACTGTACCAATATTTAAAAACTTTACTGTGCAAATAATGAAACACTTTACTGTACCAATAATTAAACACTTTAATGTACCAATAATTAAACACTTTACTGTACCAATAATTAAACACTTTAATGTACCAATAATTAAACACTTTAATGTACCAATAATTAAACACTTTACTGTACCAATAATTAAACACTTTACTGTACCAATAATTAAACACTTTAATGTACCAATAATTAAACACTTTACTGTACCAATAATTAAACACTTTAATGTACCAATAATTAAACACTTTAATGTACAAATTGTTAGTTGATATCAAACAGTAACAAAGCACTGAATAGTGCATTAATCTGGTCTTTATTAAAAAAAATAATAATCAAGAATTCAGAGACATATAAAAATGCAATCATACGTCCATACAAATTGGAAATATAGCCAATTTACATTTGTTAATTACACAACAATTGGAAAACTCTACCACATGCACACACAATGTGTCCCTTTCTTCTGAGTCTTTTAAGTGTTTTAGCTCTTCCTCTTCAACACCAGTGGTCCTACATTATCTCCAGTCTCATCATTGTGCTTATTATGGCTGCTGTCACACAGAGGGAACTATGAAAGAAAATTACACATGAAAAGAGAGAATACTTGCAGTAATATAAAACAGCATTATCAATCTTTGTTAACAGTGCATTCAATGCGGACAAAATTTAATTTCAAACACTATGACAGCAACTACATCTGACACTAAGGCAGCAACTACACTACACACTAAGGCAGTGCATGCACCAGACAATAAGCAGTACCTACACCAAACACTAGGCAGTACCTACACCAAACACTAAGGCAGTGCCAACACTAAACACTAAGGCAGTACCTACACCAAACACTAGGCAATACCTACACCAAACACTAGGCAATACCTACACCAAACACTGGGTAGTACCTACACTAGACACTAGGCAGTACCTACACCAAACACTAAGGCAGTACCTACACCAAACACTAGGCAATACCTACACCAAACACTAGGTAGTACCTACACTAGACACTAGGCAGTACCTACACCAAACACTAAGGCAGTGCCAACACTAAACACTAAGGCAGTACCTACACCAAACACTAGGTAGTACCTACACCAAACACTAGGTAGTACCTACACCAAACACTAGGTAGTACCTACACCAAACACTAGGTAGTACCTACACCAAACACTAGGCAGTACCTACACCAAACACTAGGTAGTACCTACACTAGACACTAGGCAGTACCTACACCAAACACTAGGCAGTACCTACACCAAACACTAGGTAGTACCTACACCAAACACTAGGTAGTACCTACACCAAACACTAGGCAGTACCTACACTAGACACTAGGCAGTACCTACACCAAACACTAAGGCAGTACCTACACCAAACACTAGGCAGTACCTACACCAAACACTAGGTAGTACCTACACTAGACACTAGGCAGTACCTACACCAAACACTAGGCAGTACCTACACTAGACACTAGGCAGTACCTACACCAAACACTAAGGCAGTACCTACACCAAACACTAGGCAATACCTACACCAAACACTAGGTAGTACCTACACCAAACACTAGCCAGTACCTACACCAAACACTAGGCAATACCTACACCAAACACTAGGCAGTACCTACACCAAACACTAAGGCAGTACCTACACCAAACACTAGGTAGTACCTACACCAAACACTAGGTAGTACCTACACCAAACACTAGGCAGTACCTACACTAGACACTAGGCAGTACCTACACCAAACACTAGGCAATACCTACACCAAACACTAGGCAATACCTACACCAAACACTAGGTAGTACCTACACTAGACACTAGGCAGTACCTACACCAAACACTAAGGCAGTGCCAACACTAAACACTAAGGCAGTACCTACACCAAACACTAGGTAGTACCTACACCAAACACTAGGTAGTACCTACACCAAACACTAGGTAGTACCTACACCAAACACTAGGCAGTACCTACACCAAACACTAGGCAGTACCTACACTAGACACTAGGCAGTACCTACACCAGACACTGAAGCAGTTCCTACATCAGACACTAAGGCAGTACCTACACTAAATACTAGGCAGTACCTACACCAAACACTAAGGCAGTGCCTACACCAAACACTAGGCAGTACCTATACCAAACACTAGGCAGTACCTACACCAAACACTAAGGCAGTACCTACACCAAACACTAAGGCAGTACCTACACCAAACACTAGGCAATACCTACACCAAACACTAGGCAATACCTACACCAAACACTAGGCAGTACCTACACCAAACACTAAGGCAGTACCTACACCAAACACTAGGCAGTACCTACACTAGACAGTACCTACACTAAATACTAGGCAGTGCCTACACCAGACACTGAAACAGTTCCTACATCAGACACTAGGCAGTACCTACACCAACACTAGGCAGTACCTACACCAAACACTAAGGCAGTGCCTACACTAGACACTAAGGCAGTACCTACACTAAACACTAGGCAGTACCTACACCAGACACTAAGGCAGTACCTACACTGACCTTATCTTCTACAGTTCAAAGGCTTGTTAGTTTTATCCCATGATTACTTTCTTGTAATGTCAACACTGGTAAAGGGGGAACCTTCTCTCATCGTAATTAGTTTGTCAAACGCTTACCTTCTTGGATCGCCAACATCGGCAGTAGGAAACTTTCTCTCCGAGGTCTTCTATGTCAACCATATTAACCACTTTTGCTGTCTCCTTCTGTATTTTCAGATTGACTGGTGTTTTCTGAGGGGGTGGTTTGGGTTTGAATGTCTGCACACTCATGTACACAATCAGTGACACTGCTCCTACAAATGGCACTAGGGATGCCCATTCTGTGACTGTGAAGGAAAACAACAACAGGATGTAACATCTTTTTCCACCTCAGAAAAAAAAGTCAAAACCTGTTTATCATGTATCTTGTACTTTTTTTTTTATTGAGAAGAGAAGCTTTATCTTCAATCTTCATTAAAAAATGTTTTCAGCACTGGCTGTGTAACTGGGCTGATTACTGATGGGAAATTTACCGACCCAAATTAAATGCAGAGCATTAGTACTGTATTACAGTTTAGTTTTCTGTTTCGTGCTAATTTTTTTCATGTATGATACAATTCTCTCTCTGTTTTTTTAGTTTTATTATGATCATTACCCATTTCAGTAATGTTAACATTTTAGCTAAAAGTCAATTACTGGATAATGAAAACATGGGCCCAATGGATTTGTTTATGTAATATTTTGAAAAGTCTAGGTCCAATTTTTACTGACAAATTTCAAACACTGGGTCTTATTTTGGATGACCCTTTCTTTTCACTTTTGGTACAAAGTATTTCTTAGCAATAGCCATGACCGCATTCACAACCTTTTTTCCCCCCAAATTGTCAGGAAAACCAATGACCTTCACCACCAACAAAACGCTGTTGCAGAGATTTCCAAAATTTCTACATGAAACCCACAACACTAGGTTGTTGCTTCTATTTTGGTGGAATGAGGAAGTGTATGCACATGTACTAAAGAATCAGAGTATAAAGGACAGAGCTGACACTACAATCACCCCACCCCCTTCCATAATCTTATTCTCTCTCTCTCTCTCTCTCTCTGGGAGATTAAGCTTCAAACAAGGTATTATTTTATCTCGGAATAATTATATGTTTCGGAATGTAACTAATTGATGTGTATAAATGTAAAAGGCATCCGTAGAGCATAGAAAACTGTTTTCATGTTGAGAAATGTTGTAGTAACCCCCTTTCTAAACTATGAAGAAATAAACAATAAATTTATTTCTTTTTTTTTCTTCAATTAGTTAAATTCCGAAACATATAATTATTCCGAGATAAAATAATACCTTCTTTTCAAATTAAATCTTGAAAATTGACAGTCAAACCCTAAAGATATCATTTTTATACACTTCTTTTGATGCTTGTCTGTATTTGAAAATTTGTCCATTTTTAAAATTGTATTTGAGAGTCATCAAATACAGGTATTACTTCACCAACTATGATCACTCCTAAAATATTGATAATTCACATGTCAAATCCCAATGACCAGGCATAAATGTATCACCAGGGTTATTTTTATGCCCCCAAGATCATATTTTGTTCGTTCTGTCTGTCATTCTGTTTTTAACTTTCCTAATAATTTTTGAACAGAGTTTTGATATTTTACTTGAGTATTCCTTGTGACAAGACCTTTCCGTTGGTACCAAAATTTTTAAACTCATGACCTTGACCTTGGTGTTTGACCTACATTTTAAAAACCTTAACCTTGGCCTTAATTTTTAAATTTTAAGTACTAGGGATTTCATATTTCACATGAGTATTTCTGTGATAAGACCCTTTCCATTGGTATTAAACGTCTTGACCTTGGAATTTGATCTATTTTAAAAAATGTTGACAATGGCCGTAACTTCTACATGGTAAATACTAGGGCTTTCATATTTCACATGAGTATTTCTTGTGACAAGACCTTTCTATTGATATCAAGGTAGTTGACCTTGACCTTTGACCTACCTTTTAAAAACTTCAACATTGGCATGGCCATCTGACACTGGAATTTGTCATTATCGGGGGCATTTGTGTTCCTCAAACACATCTTGTTATGGTCTGTAGCAGGTTGAAATAAAGACCCATTCCCAATGCTAAAAGCAGATATTTAACCCAATTTTTGCTTTAAAATTTTCACAAAATGAAAACAAATCAAAGCAGGGTAGTTTTATTGTTCATAAATGTCTTTCACATGCCACAAATTACAATTTTGGCTTCAAAATTGAAAGGTAAAATTTAAGGTAAAATTGAAAGTTAGAAGGAGTCCAATTAATCCTTAATGAAGTGGGTTTCTTCTTCTTCTTTTTTTTTATCTTACTTTTCAGTATGAAAAGTTTTTTCCCAATTTCAAGCAAATGTTGTCATGATTTCCTATTGGAAAAGAGCAGGCCCAATATCAAGACCTTTAAATCAAACAAACCAAAAAAAAAAAAAAAATCCAAAAAAAAAAATCTACCCCCTCCCCTGACTTTTAAGGAGCGACATTCCACCAGAAGCCCAAAACTATTAATATTTTTTAACTTGCTTTAACATGTGGCCTTTGTGTGAGTGTTTCATTACTTAGTCATTTCAAGATATGCACTGTTATACACCGCTAACGGGCAAGGTGTGTAATTGACATGCTTTTCGTTTTCAAATAAACAAGACCATCTACAATATCACTAAGGTAGACGTACTCAATTCAATATTTCATTCAAAAGTATATAATGTTGCCATCTACTAAAAACCCGTTAAATTATCCAGAAGACGTTTTCGTCTCCGCGCGAGAGAGGTTATGTTATACATTACGTAACACAGTGCTGTGTTCTCATTAATGACTTTGGCACCTTATAGTACAAATGTTAACTGAAGGGAACTAGGTCTCTTCATAAGATTCAGTACAACCGATATTTATATCCCATAGGCTGCGAAATGCTGCACATGGGGTTGTCAAGACTAATGAGCATGTGCACATGCACGCAGGACTTCGCGAAAGACAATTCACTACTTGACATTTACAGCTAATGTCTTCCTCTATCATTAATATAAAATGCATTTGCAAAAAATGAAGCCATACCAGATAGTCTTGCAAATCCAAATAATGACTTTGGAACTGGAAGATTCTTCAAATAATCTGAGAGGGACACTGTAACAAGTCGATTTACCACCTCCATTGCGAAGGTTGGAATGGTGAAACTAATTACCGTATAATATTTATCATCATTTCCCGTTTTAAAAATTATAAAATGAGATATAACCATAACAGAGATCAGGAACCTACAGCAATTATACTATGTTTTATATCAATCTGAATTGATCAATTAAATGATAAAACCTATTCATTGTCTACTTTTCGTTGATTAGTCAACACTTTGGTGGTCGTGGTATTTGTAGTCCCCGGGTAATTACAATGAAAAGCCATTTCAAAAGGACATACCCTGTCGATGCCATTATGCGCTGATATAAAGTACATGTTGTTCGAACGCGAATGTGTGACTTGACGTTTTGGGAATTTCTGATGGTTTTATTTTGTGATATATAATACAGTACGACACAATAAAACGGATTGTGAATTCTAATACTGAAAGAAAACTGTATTTCAAAATACTGTCAACATGGCATTGAAATTGATAGCAAAGGTATGTAATGAAATAAATGGAAAAATGAAAATGTACTCCTCTTGTGTATGTGCATAATATATATGTATTTCATTTCTACTGCTATTTTGTTTTCAGTACATTTACACGTATATATAGACAAAGTATTTGTTATAGATGCATTGTGTTAATGATTTATGAATGAATTGCAGCAATTGGAGAAATTGTACCAGGAGATACCAGAGGATTGTGGTTTTACTGCAGGCCCTCTGGAGGATGATCGTAAGTGTAGATATCTTACCTCGGACAGAGTATTGAACCCTAAACACATCAATCGATGTAAATGTGAAGGCTGACTTGTGCAGTACGCGACTGAGAGTGTCGAACTTGTAACCACAAACACCTTGGATTCCAACTCACTATATGGCTCAGCGTTACAGAGACAAGCAATTATTCCTTGTTTTTATGAAAGCTAATATACCACTACTCCATCATCAGATACGCATAGCCAGAATCCATTATCAGACACAGGTCGATGTACCTGTATCACCTGTGACATATATATAGCAGGTACAGTTAGCCAATGACTGTGTCTGTTTGAACTACCAGTGCCCATTTTAAGTACTATTTACTGTAATTAGTGTCTAGGTGGAATAGAGATTTGAATCTCAGTATGATATCTGATGCATTATTCCCCTTCAGTTACCATGGTTACAGAAACTGATGGGTTGTATGAATAAACCCTTCATCTATTGCAAAGAACTTAAAATGAGCATAATTATATTTACATGCATTAAATTTAACTTGATGTATATAAAAACACAGTTTCAATATCTGCCATGTGATGAATAGATACTATAATTAACAATATATATATATACAACACTACATGATACATTCAACCATTTCAAATCCATTAAAATATGTTCTTTGTTTCAAAGCGATGTGGTACTGATATATTTCTGTCTTGTAAAATTTGTGAGTCACTATTTCTGTTTCAATAGTGTGACACTCTTCAATTTAATTTATAGATGGGGTCTTCCCTTATAAACATTAGTATGGTAAAAATCAGAAACAAAGGCAACATCTTATTGCTGTGTTCCTCCCAACCAGTAAATGACAACAGTAAAGCCAGTCCTTATTACTAGATATTTGGACAATAATTAATTGCAAGAATACACTCCCACTAGATATTAAAAAATCTACAGGGTCAGTTATAAAGAGACATCACAGACACTCCCCCTAGATATTGAAAAATCTACAGGGTCAGTTATAAAGAGACATCACAGACACTCTCCCTAGATATTGAAAAATCTGCAGGGTCTGTTATAAAGAGACATCACAGACACTCCCCCAGAATGAACAATCGTTCACTTGAGTTGACCTTCCTAGCTTTAAAGTTGATGGACTCAGATATTATAAATACAAACCCTCAATTCTCAAAAGACATTCACATAAAGATTGAGGTCACATGCCAAGATCTGATCGAAGCACCCTTGGGTTGAAAGTCTTTATAACCAACCCTAAATGATATTCTGGAACTTCTCTGTAGTTTGATTGTAGTAGCTTGGATTTTTAGTGTTGATTTCTATTGTCTTTAAGTTCATGTCATTTGCCCAAGCCATGTATATATACAATACTGATTGTCGACTTTGTTAACAATTAACTTTCAATTTTAGTGATTTTTTTTTTTTGTATTTTGTCGTCTTTATTAATTACCCTTAAACCTAATTAATTACTGTCTCACTTAATTGACTCGAATTTATTCCAGTTCTTCATTGGGAGGCTTCCATCCTGGGTCCAGTAAGTATCTTAATTTTATTTTTTCAACTTTTGGTGAAATTGAATAACCTGCTATCACACTGCTTACCTTGATGAAACTGATATTCCAGGAGGAGAGTCCATACAAGGGAGGGAGATTCTGGTTAAGAATCGACTTCTCTGCCGACTATCCGTTTCGACCACCAAAGGTATGATTTTTCATTCACATGAATTTTTTCAATTAATCCCAGAATTGAATTTCAAATTTGACAACGGAGATGTTACATGCACAAATCTAGAAATCCAGATACAAGGAAATGCCCACTCCGAAAAGAACTGGGTCCAATTGTAACCATTTCTGGCTGTGAAATTCTAAAGTTATTTATCTGAAATTCAGCCATTTCTATGTTGAAATTCAATGTAGTCTGAAAATAAAGTTGTATATTCTTAAGACTAATTCCCCTTTTGAAATATTTTGTCACAAAATTAAATGAAAAAATTGTCATATTGGTCATTCAATCGATTATTGAAATATTTTAAGATTCAGACTCGTCAATTTTATCACGATTGATGCTCATGGCCCAATATACTTTCTGAAACTTATCAGTTGTTGAAAACATCTTTGCTAGCCAAGTGTCCGATTCACTTACTCTCATGAGATAAAAGTATTTAAAAACACATCTTTTTAGACTTGCTTATTATTAATGTGTTAGCTAAGTTTTTAGTATTCATTATAAAAAAAATTGTTATCTACTTTTAGTTTCTATTTTGAATTCAGTTTAGTATTATGTCATTTTTTACGCATTTATTGTACTTTGTTTTATTTTCTTAAATGTAAAGCACTTTAGGGTAATTTTTTATTAGATAAAGCGCTATATAAATATAGAATAAGTAAGCAAATCAGACACTTGGCTTGTGAAGATGTTGAAAAACAGTAATCTAATTAAAATTATCTGTTTGGGTTCCATTTACAAAGTACTTCACCACCCAAACAAATTATCTTAATTTGATTGGAAAAACGGACACTTAAATATTGCTTTTTGAAAAAAAATAACAGAGGATTAAGGAATTTGCAGTGTCATACTTCATAACTTAAAGCTAAAGTTTTAAAGTATAATAAATTTTGTGTATATATAACAACAAATATACACACACAGGTTTGTTATTTATGCAACTTTAATTAAAATTAGATTAGGTATTGAACCTCAATAATTCTCAATCGTGAACATAACCATGAAATCTAGCATGTATGTTGCAGATATTTTTCTTAACGAAAGTTTTCCATCCCAATGTGGAGGCTGATGGTAAAATCTGTGTAGACTTTTTACAAGACGAATGGAAGCCCTCTTACACCATTGGCTACAGTGAGTTGTACTGTATTAATTAATTCATATTTGTTAGATATGGTGTCTGAATTTTAATCAATAAATAGATAGAATAGAAAAAAAACTCATATATATATATATATATATATATATGTGTGTATATGTATACACCAGGTCACAGGCAATTATATCGCATGTTCGAATTTACTATTAAAGAGTACTCTTTAACTCTTTAATTTCAAATTCCAAGCAATATAATTGCCTGTGCACCAGGTATATATATATATATATATATATATATATATATATATATATCAATTCATCGATTAAAATCAAGATACCTATGCACTTTATTAGTAAGAGTTACTTCCCTTGGTAGTGACTGTGTGCCATGCTGTTCCTTATTACAGTCTCCTTTCAGTTTTAATGGCTATTTGTTCCCTCTTACTGCATCCAAACCCAGAGAACCCCGCCTCCCAGGAAGTGGCCAACATTTACATCAGTGACCGGGAACAATTTACAAAGACAGCTGAGGAGTGGACCAAGCTCCATGCCCCTCCCGAGGTCTGATAGTCTGCCTCCCCCCTCCCGAGATCCAACAGCTCCAGTGTATATAAAACTTTCCAGTAATCAGATGGATGTGACACCGTGACACTATGTTCATTTCTGTTCACGGAGTAATCAAGAATATTGCCCAATCACAGGTTAATTTCTGTAAGTTTTGTGTAATGATTTTTATGTAATTTGCACTTTGAGAGACCAGTGTCTATTCCCAAGTAAAATCTGTGCACACATTTTTGTTATGTATCACTAATATATTTACACTGTTTGATATTAGGGACCAGTCATACAGAAGACAAATAGTATTCAATATAGGAACACAATGATAGTATATGTTGTTAACTGACCCAATTCGGAAAATCATTTGAATTGTAACCGACATATCTATTGTACAACTAATGAAACTTAGAGTGCATGTACTAAATGATAATGTACTAATGATATATATCAATAGTACCGACTGCTACAGACAAGCTGAATAAGAAGGACAGTCCTTGGTATTGCCACTTATATACCGTATACAGTGGGAAATAAAGTCTTGATAACCTATTGAACTTACTTTCTCCTTGTTTAAATGATTTTCACAGAAAGTTGCTTAAATGGTTATAGTTAGATGTTCTGTCTTGTTGTATTTATTAAAATTGTCAATATTAAAATGTATTTAAATGAAGGAGCAGCGTTTATATTTTCTGAAGATCAATGCAATTACAGTAAAACATGCTTATAATGAACATGATTATAACAGATTCACACTGATAGCAACTGATATTTATTCCATTATGAGAGATAAATAATGAAAATTCTATTGAATATAACCACGTTTGGTTATAATGAACTATCTTTCACTGCCCTGGAAGTTCACTGTAAACATGTTTTACTGTATAAGGTATTAACCATTAGAATATTCTGAGGAAGATTTGTCACCAGGAAATGACCCTTGCACAAAGAATACACATTAAATACCAAATCCTATCTTTTACTCAATACAGTGAAACCTGCCTAATCTGACATGCAGTGGAAACAAAGTTTGTGTCATATCAGGTTGTACTGTAGTACAATATTCATGGACAGAACAGAATATAAAGTTAGATTTTACAGTTTCAGACTGGATTTTAAGGTTTCAGTTCAGTTAGGGTTCCTTATCATGGCACCAGACCTTCATTTTTAAGGACCTATCTGAGAGACCAGTGTTCACTTCTAACACTGTGCACTTGAAGGAACACTAGCTACCATCTTAGGTTTAATGTAGCACTGGGATTAAACCCAGGCCTTCTGATCGTAAAGTGAACATCCTAACCACATTGTGTGTAGAGCACAACCTGCTTTTTTGATAGATCTATAAAGCATCATTCAGATTTTGGATTAAGGGCTGTGATCACTTCCAAATTCTTTGTATTACAGTATATACACTGTCAAATTGGAATTCCCCAAAAATATCAAGAACTCTACAAGTTCGTATGTCACATTCTCTATAAATGAACTATGTTGAAGAAATACTTTAAAGGCAGTCTCTTCATATTTATACTTAGAAAATTAGGCACATGCAGAAATTTAAGAGAGTTATTAGCAGGACCATTTTATGCATAGCAAACCTGTGCTCCAAAAACTTTCAAATTTGGACACTCATCTGAAAATTTGAAGTCTCATCCAAAGCATTTTATCAAGTATGCATTACTTGATACATGCAACTGACTGCAGACTACTGTTTACCTGGTCAAGATATAGGACTCGCAGTGTGTGTGACTGGTTGCCAAAGGATGCTTACTCCTCCTAGGCACATGATCCTACTTCTGGTATGTCCAGGGATCTGCGATTGCCCATCTCTCCGATTTACATTTTCTGTAGGAATTATGAGATAGTACTGATCGTAATTTTAGCCTTTTCAAGCAGTGTTGGTCACTGTCGGATTTACACAGACATGTTAGTGCACATTTTTAATTAGCTCACCCCCAAGACATTTCTGTAAAGTCGTCAGTTAACAATTGAACATTTTTATACTTCTTGATACAATTAAACATTCCAATTCTTTTCAAATTTGTTATAACCCATCTTTGGGACAAGTGGTTAATAACTTTCAAATTTCAAGACTCCTGTACCCAAGGGGCCCTAACTACAAAAAATTGCCCAATTTTCCAAAAGTGTTCTCTACAACTACACACCTGTAATAAAAACTACAATCATATTCATGTGAGCAGGAAGGTCTCTACCAAAATTGTGAATTTCATGATCCCCAGAGTAGTTCCGACTCAAAGGTGGGGCCAAACTTGGCAAATTGTGTGCAAAACATATAAATAATAACATCTCTATTACTAGTGAAACAAAATAAATCCCAAAATGGTAAATTTCATGATCCTGGGGGTAGGGACTTTGGTTACAAAGCAGGGTCAAAATGGTCGTAGTTACTAAATGTCTTCGTATTTGAAAAACTTCTTTAATTTTGCTGATACTGTATAAAAATTAAATGCATATTTAAAGCAATATAAGCTGCCAAAATTGCAATTTTTTATAGTGGCATTAAAAGAGGTTAAATGAACGTTGATATGATTGGAAAAAAAGAACTGCATCGAATTTCCTCTCTTATGCATCGTTTACACACCTTTACGTGATGAAAAATATATTCCTCGACATTCCGTTTAACCCTAACAATGGCAGCTGATTAATCGTCGGCGACAATCCCGAAGATAACCGATGTTGACACGAATGATTCTGATGCTGATCGGGTTGTATCCGGGTCATTAAAATATGGACGGCGAGGTGAGATAAAATTCTAGTTACCATCATTATTTTGGCATTGTTAACGATGTTATATGTTTTAAAGTTATGATAGTATGTTTTTTAGTTATGATAGTCTTAAGGGATCGCTCGAAACATTACGCAAAATTCCAAAGTCGGCTTTCTCCCTCGCTTCGAAGCTTTCGTGTCAGACATCTTTCGTGCTTACCGGAAATATTGCGCTTACGCATTTGAGTTTGCCGAATGAGTTCAACTTTAGGTCATTGCATACGGAAATAATGTCGGGAAAATTAAGGTACGGGAAGACTTAATTTCAACTGTCGAACATTTTTGCATTTAATGCAAAAAATACAACATGTCAAAAGTTTAATCGATAAAATCAGGTATTAGAAGGTAGATGTTTACAAAATTTTCGATTAAATTTTAGGACCCTAAAATAACAATTTTGACAGCTTATATTGCTTTAAGAAAAGTAAAATGACAATTTTTTTTTGTTTAGATAGGTTAAATATACCATTAAAGGTTTCGTTTAAAGCAGATTTTTTGATTTACAAGTCAATTCTGAACACAATTAAATAGTTTTTTAATGTTTCTCACATCTTAGTTTGTTTTAAACAAGGTATTTTCCAATCTATATATAAACAAAAACATGACACAAGCCTTGCTTACATAACGAAGAATTGCGAGTGCTGCATTTCACTTGTAACACAAAAATTGATATTAAAATTGAGGTTGATCATTAGAAACACCTTAGTTAAGCATTGTAAACATTAAAAATAGCAAAAAGAGCATTTGAAAATTTTTAGCTCAAATTGTGTTCATGTCCCCTTTAACACTATCACATGAAAGACCTCTTAAAGTATGCCTTCATGAAGGTCGTACAAAGAAAATTAAACATACTCTGGATCACTCATAACAAAACACCATTTTCCTTGCAAAATTTATATTCCGTAAAAATTATGGTTCATCTGCTTCCATATGTAGAAACATGTCAGTACTGTATTTACGAGGGTAAACTATGTTAAAGAAACAAGCTGGAACCATTCGTTTAAAGTTATTAACATACAAAAAAATCCTTTGTATTGACAGTGTAACTCAATGGTTCACCACAAACTGGTTACTGATAGTGGGAACAATTTTTCTGCCTTCTACCATGAACAAAAAAAATATGACATTGAAAAAAATTTTAATGATATTTTATAAAATTTGACCACACAACATCATTGTGAAGTGACATTATTTCAAGCTGATGAATGTCTGCAATGAATGGAAAAACACCAGTTGTTTGTGTAAATTCCAATGTTATTAGTGACTGGATTATGAACTCAAAATTCTCTTCTGTGGTATTTGTCTGGATCATAGTATGATGTTACAACCACACGATTAGAGAACTTCCTTCCTGTCAATGCCTGCTGAGCTTTCTGACAGTCGATGATAGAATTAAACTCCACAAATATCTACGAACAAAGAAAAAATATGTTAGTCGTTACTTCTGATATGCATTTGTTGGGATAAAAAGATCATCATGAAATCATGCATCACATTGCTCAGTGGCTAGAACATATCATCATTTTAAAAACAATCTACCTTTCCACATCCCGGAACTTCGACACCTTTTATCGGTCTTGGAACTTCAATACTACGAACGACTCCGTATTTAGAACATTCCTCTTTTACATCCTCCAAGATATCTACAACAATATAGAGAATGTTAATAAGTGTAAGATATCTAAAGTAGAGAATGTTAATAAATGAGTGCAAGACATCTGTCATTAAAACACAGCATCTTGTCCTAAAGTTAATATAATCTGTCTATAATTAATATAATTTGTCTACAGTTAATATAGTTAATCTGTCTATATTTAATATAATCTGTCTATAGTTAATTTAATATGTCTGCAGTTATTGCCTTGATCAACATACCCTCATACTCCTCCTCATCCTCCAGCTCCTCAGGGACGATCATGTTCATGAGACAGAGAACCTCTGTAGGAGGACCTGCTCCCTGGTTCAGGTTCAAACCAGGAATCTGTAGCTGAACAGGCTACAAAACATCAAATGACAAATTTGTCACAGTCAATCAATCATTGATTTCAAAGTTAAACTTGTGTGGTGTTTTCAAAACTGGGTATTTTGAGAAAGCTGCTTAAAATGAAGTGAACTATTTTTTTTAATAAGGCATTTCTAAGCAAGTTACCATAATTTTGTATCTTACCACTTGCGAGTTCTTGGCACCTAAACTGGCTCTTTGTACAATCAACTTTTTGTCTCCTAACTGCATACCATTCAGCCCTGCACATCCCTGTAGTAAATATTACATTGTGTTAGAACTATACAAATATGCCTCGTCTACAGTCTCATTACTAGGCAGGTTGCAGAATGTATTATACAGAGGTAACTTAATGTTCCGCTGGTGTGTTTATTGGCTATTTTCTGTAAGAATTTGCACAAATAACCAAATTTAATGACAAGCGAGACCTAACTTACCTGATCTGTCACATTCGGGTCTACATATTCACAGAAGGCATATCCCTTAGACAAACCCGTGGCACTGTCCTTTACTAGATTGAAGGCCTTCAAAGGTCCAAATGAGGTCAATAGCTCCTTCACCTGCAACAAAACAATGTCTTCTCTTAGCCAAGAAAATCAAAATGATATATAAAATTTTATAGATAGTAATGTTTACTTAAAATCTTTCTTTCTTTTATAAATTCATTAGAATGAGAACAAACTTACCTGACACCTGTTTGCAATCACATCTGGAGGTCATACACAGTACTATACTACTTAATTCCCCAGTAAAATGGCCATGTTTTACAGATTTAAAACGGTTTTGCTTTGTAATGTCTTAATATTTTCAGCAGCTGTCATCTGCCCACCACATTAAAATCTGTGATCATCAACTGAGAAGTTCTTAAATCAAAAATTTCAAATTCATGATAGCATTCTGAACCCTACTAAATTTCAAAGCAAAGTTATTCAGAGCCTTACATTTTCAAGTGTGAAAAATTCCGTGGGAGTCCCTGTATATCAAAATGTACTGAACAGAAATTTTGGACTCAAGATTGTTCTCAGTTAATGGTCTTCAGGCCAGACCTATAATACCCAAATTTTATAAAACAATTCAGACCCATCATTCCCATAACTTAAGCTCGCACACTGCCCCCCAATCGTGACACTAATGGAGCCAGACACTTTTTATTAACTATCCTTTTTTTTAACAACTGAACTTTTCATACCATTCTTTTACCTTATCAACAGGTTTTGAAGGGGACCATAGTGTTATACATGTGTAAATCCCTGGATCATTTATACAAACCGAGCAGTCTCACCCACAATAATGAAGACTTGCCTTTTGTTGCTGACGTGATTAATTAACCATAGGAGGAGCAACCTCTTCCCCTAGGCTAGGGAACAAAGAGGGGAAGAAAAATAAAAATGCTATCAGTCTCGTGATACATCAACATGGTAACAACTGTCAGAAATTTCTATCTTACATTATCTGTATTTAAAAACTTCACTACTTTTAACAAATTTAGAATTCATAAACATGTGAATTTTTTTTTTTTATAGAAAAAGTCTGCCAAAAGAAATAAATTTTAATTACCAAGCTGAAAAAGAATTCCTGCAAGAAATTCCTGAAAAGAAAATTTTGACTGCCTCTAGGGACTGAAAAAGAAAACCCCATTCCTTGGTCCCACCCCAAAAACTTTCCCCATGAGGCAAAGATTAAATTATTTTTAGGAAATTCTGACAATGTGTGGAGGGTGAACTTTGCTGAAAAAATAGATGGGAATTTTCTGACAGCACTGCACCCTTTTGTAGAATGTCCAGTCCGCTCAGGACCACATAGAGGTCACCTACGAAAAAGTTAAAATGGTGACCTACAAACATTACCTGTAAACAGACACAAGTTCTTTCTAGGTTTTGCTATACTTAAATACCTGATCCTCGTTAAGGTAGTTGGGTAAGCCACCAATAAAGATTTTGTGTGGAGAGTCCTGCACCACGGTTGATACCACTCCTGTAAATAAAAAAAAACCCACCACATTCTTGATAAAAGTCAAAACAGTCAAAATTCTCAAAAAAGCCTAAATTCGTTCAGTTTTTGTACAACACACATACATAAGTTTTTAATGAAGATTTCAACTACAACCCACTACAACATTTGTTCTGTACCTGGCACATTGACTGATGGAGTCTCTGCCATTCCTGGCAAGGGCTGGTAGTCCCTCGGCCTTCTGATTTTCAGGGACTGCCCTTGGAAGTTGATACCATCAAAAGCCATGGCCTGAGTGGTTTCATCAACAGAGCGAAACTGAAAATCAATCAAAGCTTTATTGTGTTTGTATATCCTACATTTTCATCATAATTGTCAACAGAATATTTTTTTTAGCCAGTGATTCATTATAAAAGTGACACATTATATAAATGTAATTCTGTATTATAATTTGTCAGATGTTAAAAAAAAAAAAGAGTTTACCTCCAGGAAGGCAAAGTTTTTGTCCAGATTGATCTGAACAGCAATAACAGGACTTCCTTCTGCTTGTGCCAACCCCGTCATCTTCATCTGGTGGTTAAAGAAGTCCATCATGGCTTCCTAAATCATGAAACACACAACAATCAATAACTAACCTTTCTGAAATGTATTTTCTCTTTACTATTAGTATGTTTCACCCTCAATTCTAGTTATTCTTGATGTGTTGCATAGTGTGTGATAAAGACCTCAGTGACACCAAATGGAATGTTTCCCACATAGAGTCGTCTGGCCTGTCTGCTGATGGCACTGCCAGCAAAGGGAACAGTCGTGTTTGTTAGGGCCACATTGGGTACTGTGATCGCCTGGGGGATCTGACCGGCACCTGTAACCATAACACACATAACAAACATTCCAACGCGGTCTGTGATGATTTCTGAGAAATGTTGAGTCAAATGAAGAGTTAAACTCCACGACAATCGTATGTGAAATCAAAACTGGTTTTCAATACTCACTTTGCATAGCTTTGTATTGCATGGGTGACATGTGCTCAAATCCTGCCGGAGGGACATCCCAGTACTTGTAGGGCTTCTTCCTCTTCCTTCCTCGATCCTTAGACCGACTGCAACAAACAGAAGAGTTGCTAAATTTTCAGAAATTTGTTTTGTGTGGCTATTTTCCCCTTATTAAGGGCCCCAGGTCCAAATACCAAATCATGGGGGGAAAACACTGGATCCAAATTATTAGTGGTTGTATGCATCAATAAGTGCATCATCCATGCAAGTTTGATCCATGGTCAACATTCTATTGAAGTTTTTTGTCCAAGATATCTTTATCTACAAAACCTTGAACCTACATTGTTTCGATGCAGTATCTGAATCAGGAATGGTTGCGTACATATTTAGTGGTCCCTGTAAGTTGGAACAATGTAGTATTAATAATTTATTGGAAATTTATAATCTGAAAAACTTTGAACTCGCTGCCCATATATTCAGCAACTAGGAGTGTGCCATTTTGTCATGGCAAGCTAAAAAACAATAATATCAGTAAAACTGATGGATGCTCCTCGATCTGCATCAAACCAATGAATTACTTTTGAATCATATGACGAATAACTTGCACAATGATTAATAACTGTTGAAATTCTGGTGAAGTGAAGGGTTATATATGTGTGTGTGTGTGTATTGAGTAACCTTGACATTTACATTTAAAAAATGACCTTGAGTGACCTTTGTCTGAAAGCCATTTGACTATTTCTTATTTGCATGATATATAATTTATACTTGTTCAAAAACTATTGAAATAAGGTATTTTTCCTCATATAAAGTGTAAGTTCATAAGGAACTGTTGCCTTAAATACAACAGGGCAAGTGACTTTTGCAAAATGGACAAAATTAGTGAAAGAGTAGTGATCAAATATCTGCATAAGAAAGGTTTTGCACCTAAGGATATCCAAAATGATATGATGCCTATTCATATCATGCTACAGTAAAAAAGTGGGTGGTGGAATTTAAATGCGGCAGGCAGAGCTTTGAAGATGACTCCCGTCCTGGGAGGCCTGTCACTGTTGCAACCCCAGAAATGGTCAATAAAGGCCATGATATTGTTATGACTGACAGGTGAGTTACAGAAAGATATATTGCCAGTATAGTTTGCAATTCACAGGAAAGAGTACATTTCATTCTGACATAGGATTTTGCAATGAGAAAGCTTTCAGCCCGTTGGTTACCAAGATTTCCGACAGTTGATCAGAAGCATACCAGGCGCACGTTGTCGAGTGCTAATCTAAACCTTTTAGAGGTGAACCCTGCTAACTTTCTTCAGAGATATGTTACTATGGATGAGACATGGGTCCATCATTTCATCCTAGCTACTGAAGGGGATTATGTTGAAAAATAATGCAACATGTCCACCAAAATTCAAACCCTTACACATGAGGCTCACAACATCAATCTGCCATTGTAGTTATGGAAAAATATAACATAAACCTGTTATTTTTGTATCTTGCCAATGATCGCTAAAAAGTTAACTTCAACATGATTTATTCATATTTTGAGCTGTTTTTTGCAAAGGCCTCCATGTTGAAAATAATGCAATATGTCCAAATTCAAACCCTTACATATAAGCTCACAACATATCAATTAGCCCTCGTACAGACATGAAAGCAACTATATGCTACCCTAATTTTTTTGGGGAGCATAACAAAACCACTATAATTGCCATGATGAGATGATTATTTAAAATGACTGATCTCATGGGACTGTGGTCTTACCTCCTAGACCTTCTTTTCCTTTCCTTGGACCGAGATCTTCTCTTTTCCCGACTTCGTGACCTTCGACCTCTGGAACGTGATCTTGAGCGTCTTCTACTGGGACCTTTGTCTTTTTCAATTTCTGAAAAAAACAAAACAAAACAGCAGTTAAATAATGAAATAATAAATGAAGATGACAGACTGCCAATGCCATTGGTTCTACATGGTCTCCATCATAACAAAGTAATTGTCTTCATTTTCCTATGGATATCTTTGTGAGTTTCTTTCTGACAAAGATTTAGGTCATATTGCTATTGAGTGGCTTAACTTTGACCTTTCCCCCCATTTGATCCAAAATGAGTTGACTCAGGACAATTAGGACCTTTCCCATAACTTGTCCTCTTTCATGGTTGTCTCAACATGCACGTCATTAATTGATAACATCTTCATTTGCAAAATTTTTTCAACGTCAAGTTTTTCATTCAGGCATTTATATTTCAAATTTTGGTGACCCCCCCCCCCCAACCAAATTATTGCTTCATATATACAGTATTAATAATGGGTATTTCTTTGGGTGAAAATTTTCGTGACCCAATCCTTCAAAGATAACAAATAATATTCTGTGTTTCCAATCTCTGAGTTGCATTATATATATATTAAATATATATATATATATCTGTGTGTGTGTGTATCAATATATTTTTTGTGATTGTAATTTTTGCAAATTTCATATCCACAAAATTCTGCAGAAAATGGACAACTACAGAAAATACCCATTATACGGTATAGCAACATTACTTCAAAATATTCTGATCACATTTATTTCTAGGTAATCTTTTTAATGAAAGAAAAAAATCAAACAGCTGAAATACCTCTCTCTACTCAGATATTGTGACTGACTTAAAAATTGCCCACATAATTAGTTTTTTTGGTTAGCCTATAGTTCATAAAAACAATGACTACAATCTTTGAATTATACTATAAAGAAAAATAGAAAAGTTTTACTGCTAAAAAAAATGAAGACGTTTTCAAAAATTCATAATTATGTTAGAAATATTTTTAGATCATCAATCATACCACCACTCTGAAACTGATTTGTAATCAGGCCAGAAAGCCTATTATTATTAGCTACCTATTGCTATTTCTCAAAAAGAATTTTTAAAATTTCTCATAAAATTTTGAGTACAAATTGCAAATGCCAACTCTAAATAAAATGTTCCTTTTTGGAACTTTGACAGTGGATGGTTCTTCTTTTAACACTAATTACACAATGCTGAAATTGTTCCAAGCACCCCCCCCCCCCCATCATTCAGATAATAGAAGTTACATGGCTGTGTGAAAACTGCTTGGTGTTAATTAAATCTAATGCACAACTATGCAGTCTTCCTTCACCTGTGTGAATCCCTTAACAAATAATAACAGCTAATATGAAGTCAAAACAATAGAACTAATGACCTCTAAGACTTATCTAAGCAATACATTTTACAACTTAGCGTTTAATATTTTTTTCTCTAAAAAATTGAAAAAATACAATAGAACCAATGACCTATAAGACTTATCTAAGCAATACATTTTACAACTTAGCGTTTAATATTTTTTTCCCTGAAAAATTGCAAATTACAATCGGTGAATGAGCCCTGATAAAAGAATTAAAGCCGTGTAGATCTTCAACTGAACTGGTCTCTCACATGGACCAGGACTTGAAACTATTATTTTTTATGTGACCAGTCTATGGGAAATATGACAGCCTTACCATTCAATAGTTATGATCAAGGTTCAAGTAGGTGTGAATGTAATGAAATTTGCATGTGCATGTTGCTGTTATATCACAATTACCAGCAGGGAAGATATTCCAACTGAATGGAGTTATTACTGAGAAGCTACCAATGTCAGACAGGGTGGAATAAAATTACGCACACAAACTAGTTAATGACAGATGTTTCATTGTCAATCAAAACATACAAAATTTCATCTGTCAGTTCACCACGGTACAAATATGAATATTAGAATGTTCAAATTCATTTGATGGTATTACAGTATAAAAATTGAAGAATGTTGGGAAATGGCATCATTTTATTAGGTTTTTGGTTTGATCTCATTGGAAATTGGCTGTAAGGGAATGCCAAATTGTAGGTTCTTCTGATATATATGCTTCTGAAGTGTTCGGCCATCATCCTTTGACTGCACATCATCTCAATCCCTTCACAATTTATTTCAGATTCCCCTGAAGTCTCCTTTCTACAACAAGATGATTTTCACTAAAGGGCCACTTTGTCATTCTGTATTCCAAGTGTGGGACAAGATGAAAACTGGAGGAATTTCTTCAATGATGTGATGTTGTGAAACTATGATGCTGTTTTATGTAATTAAGTCCTCACAGACTTCTTGTGTATTAATTTAGAGACTGTAAAGTTAATATTTTGATGAGTATTGTTCTTATTATGCATGTGTTATTTATACTTTTAACATAAATAAACATATAGAAACCTGTTTCTTGTTTTTATTGTAGTCTGTTATAGGCAATGAAATACTCCAAGACTTCTTTAGGTACGAAATCAAACTGAGTCAGCTTGAGCAAAAACACTGTACTGCAATGTCAATGACTAACTGGAAAGCGATCAGATGAAGTACAATTTTCATAATATTGATTTATGATAACGGCAGATTAAAGCTATGTTGTATACATGATGTAAGAATAATCAGAGACATATAATATGTTATATATGTCTCTTTAATAATGTCTCAAATGCACAACAATTGTGTATGAGTTGACCCGTTGGGTTGCGACACAAAATTTTGGTCCAGTGTGAGCCCTTTTTTTATTTTTATCGCAAATTGTTTTTCCTCTCTTGCAATAATGTTTAAAGGGGTACCGAAGATATCGCCTTGCAACAGAGTTGAAATAAAAATTGATTGGCTGAAACAGAAATAGGCAACCAATGAAATAGTCCCTTCCTCGAATCACAAACAAAACGAAAGTAAGCATCGTATAGATAAGGATGTGTTATGCCTCCCATAAAAGCCATTAAACTTCTCCCTAATTAAGATAAATTGAATATTTTTTCGAATTTAAACAATCACATGAGTACTGTCAATGATGTCAACAACAATGATAAAAATACTAACAACACTGATCAAAGCCGAAGGCCCCCAGTCACACGTTCAGAATCAGAGACAGAGAAAAGTTACTAGACACTGAATGACAGTTTTGTTTGTTCTATTTTACAAGTTTGTAATTTCTTTGTTTAAGAAACATCAATTCATATGATTGAAAAAAATAAAACTTCACACTTTATTTTACATTCATAGCTGTTGGACTTTGTTACCACTGCATTTGAGTTGTGGCCCATTGATTTCTGCCTGAGGGGTACACTGTATTTCTGCCTGAGGGGTACACTGTATCCATTAAAACAATTTTCAAAATGAATCACTGTAAGCAAATAAATAGTTTGAAATGTACCATAAATGGTTTTAAAATCCAAAACAGCTTTTTCATACCTTCGTACATTTTGTTGTTGTTAATTGCTTGGTTTGAAAGATAAAAAAAAAATTGCATCTAATATGATAACATAATGCACTGTTTACAATGACCATGTAATATTTCTTGTGTTAAATGAATAAGTCATGTTGCTAGATGTTATGGATTTTCACTTGTCTCAATGGTCACACCATAAAACATATTAGGAATTATGAGATTGATCGATTTTCTTCACTTTTTCATTTAGTGCATTACTAACTAATAAAAAACCTACCAATTACCTAAATAAATATCTGTTATATTTGATGAATTTTAAAAATATGTAATTAGAAGGACTCTAAATCATTAGTTCTGGGAAATAGAAAGGGTCGAATTGGTATAGGTCCGAAATCTTGGGCAACCGTTCATTCACGCACACATACCCGAGGCAGATCCACAGTAGTGCCTTTTCAATAAAGAATTGAGTATGTATTTCACTATAGAATAGATGTTTTTACTGCTTTTCCCAACGAGACAAAAACAGAAAATGGACAGCGAGATCGCAAGATTCCTTTGTGAAGACATGTTTTTCACATGCATTTCTTAGTAAAACTCAGGCATGTTTTAGTATAATTCAGAACCCCAAAAAAAGTATTTTAAAACATTAATTATTGCTAACCCGATCTATTTTCAGCAAGCTGACGCTCAAAATCCTGGAAGTCGTTGTCGTTCATCATGTTCTCTAACCTCTAAGAGCAGGGTCTGTTATCTCCTTGCTAAATAAAATGGCGTCGCGGAAGTACAAGATAAAAGCAAAAGCATACGATATGCCGTGTTTTTTCCGGAAAGGCTTTGTGCTTATGACTATTTGGAAGTTTCGTATTTGCAGCATAATCAATCACAAAAAAAAAAAAAAAAAAAAAAAAAAAAAAAATCATAAATTATATCGGATTAGAAAATGATCTTAAATAAATTTTTTAAAAATTATAAAGGGCATCCTTAATTCACTCATGATTTGCCAGATCAATATATACTTTAATGAAATACTTTACACGGTTCATGTGGGAACACTGAATTACCTCCCTTAATTATCTTGCCTCCATTCAAGGTATCACACCGGTAATTATTTTCACTATATATTACTATAGAGGGGAAAAAATCATTAAAAATCAGTTTACAAAATTGATGCCAAATAACGCACTCGGACATGTTCTATGTTACCTCTCGCGTCTGCTGACACCAGAAAAAAGACACCCTACACGGCATTTTCGAAATAATTTTACCCGCAAAGATTACCCTCAAATCCACGTGTTTTTCACATGTGTGTAAACAGATCGAGTGCTCCTCGGAAAGAAGCCTCAGCTACCAACATCAAATAGTTCCACTGTAAACAACTGATTATTTATACAAATTACACAAAATTTCCTAATCAGGGGTACAAAAAATAAGAGAAAAGAAGAAGGGGAAATGAGAAAAATCACGCATTAAAAAAAATTATTCTTTTAAATATACGGAACTACAATTCACTAAGTTCATTTTGATTGGACAATTACCGATGTGATACCTCAAGTATTTTTTTTTTTTTATGTTTCTTTAATCTAGCATTTCTTTATTGTATTATATACCTTTTTTTTTTTACTGCATTATTTTCCATAAAGTCATATTGCTGGAAGAGGATAGTTCTGACACTATTTTACGGACCTTCTTATACTAAGAAAGCTGAAAACATGTTTTTTCTTCCATCTTTATACTCTGTTAATCCAACCCCCTTTCCTCCTTCAAGTTATACTCAATTTACCTTTTGGTTTGTACTCTTCAAATATGCAATTGTTGCATGGACCCTGTGGTTTATGAAGAAAATATACAAGCAGTCAAAACAGATCCTATAGCACGTTCTTTTTCAGCAAACCTAACCAGAACATCAATCAGCCTTTTCTGTCAAAATATAAGGCTTTTCTTCTTGAATTGACAAAAAAGACTGTCTCCATTACCAATTTATAGACTGGAACCCCAACAAGGTTTCACACTACTTTAAAATTCTGGACCTCTTTTAGATATTACTAACTTTAGAACAATTTGTCTCAATGAACAGACCGCCAAACCAATCATTAGTAATGTACCAGTGTATGTACATTTGATATGCTTCTGAACAGTTTGTATCTTGCAATCAATAATCAAACTTCTGAATGATATATATATATTAGTGACAAATTCTTAAATGGTGCATCATAAATAATCAGCTGCCTTACAATTTACAAAACTTTTCCCATTTTTAAATATGCTGAATATTTTCCAGATCATTAAATCTTTCAAAACTATGGGCCATTCAAATGTTTATATATTAGCAATCCTGATCTATTCACAATAAGCCGTGAGCTTCAAGGAGAGGAGCCCAACAGACACCTGAAGATTGGCGAATCAGACCTCTCCAAGAAACAACAGTACGCACATAGGTCTTTCTCAATTTTATTTCAATTAATGGAACATGTCTTCAATGATACTGAATGTCTTTTGGTTCCACATTCTAATTCCAGTTCTCAGCTGCAGTGCCGCCCCATTCTGGAGCAGCAGCAGGAGTTGGGGCGGGGCCAGCAGCAGCTGCCGACCAATCATCTGTGGTGGCTGACCAGTCCTTGGCAGTGCCTCCAGGCATGAAGGGCTGAGAGGCTGGAGCTACAGGCATGTCAGATGTAGCCCAGTCAGTGACTTCCTGATTAGGTGGAGGGGGCTGCACAGGTATGTCAGTTGTAGCCCATTGGTCCTGGCTTTCGTCTTTGACAGGTGCTTTTTCAATGGCTCCTTGTTCCTCCTTCTCTGCCTAAAACAATGAGAAAAACACACATCAACTTTCCTGCCCAAATTTCTTCGCAGTGACAGAATTAGACAAAAAAAATATTAATCACTGTGTTTTCATGAACACCCAAGTCAAAATGAAGGTAATTTGTTAAGAAATAAATTCTATTTTGTGTGGGGTTCCTGCTACAAAAGTATGGGTCCTGCAAAACCTTCCTCCTTTATAATTTAGGGTCTGCATTTTTTTTTTATTTAGACCTTCTGCATGAATTTTAAAAATGTTTCATATACTTTATATGGGACAGAATGAATACTGAAAAATCAAAAATAATGCAGGTTCATTTATTTCCAAAAATGGCATGAAAGAAAAGATAAATTTATGACAAAAACAATCAAACAATATTAGTCTTGATCTGGTATATGTCTTTTACAAAAAGCTCACCCATAATAGTTCTAGATTAACACCCAATGCTGATCAACTTCAATTGTCTTGAAGATAAACTTTTAGTAGACCTTTTATCACGTGCTAGCATGATGCATGTATTGTCTATGCTCTTTGAGCTTTGTATGATATTTCCTATTTTTGTAATGGTATATTTCTGATCTTAATCACTCCTTACTAGATCTACATTTACTTTACAAGACATTTATTTCTGGCAACAATAAAACATGCCACTGATACATGTATTTGAATCATAAAAATCTGAAGAAGTACAAGCAGATATAGTATTACATGTATGTCGTTAAAACAGGAAGTCACTTTTCCATAGCCAGTCAGCATTAAATGTGATCGTGACAGGCTTTTAATTTGGATAGACCTTCAAAATCGGGGTGCCTTGCTGCATGTTAAAGAATCACACCAGTTACTGTAAACAATAAGCATGAAGCAAAATACAAAAAAAAATCTTTGGGGCAGGGGTCTGCCTTGAAGGACTTTAATGCCAAAATTCATGACAAAATTGGTGCTTAAATGGGGAAAATCGGTTTAAGCCAACTTTGAAGGTTAATTTCCATACTGTAGGTAATAAATTATTGGTTCAAAATGGAAATATGAAAAAAGAAAAATATATATGTACAACAGAAAATAAATAAAGACACTTGCTATGTGACTTTCTGCTCTAGGTCTTTTTCTTGAAACCCTTAATTGATCCTTATGATATTACCTCCTCTGGATCTCTGTAGAAGTACAGATCCACCATCACCTCCCAGGGATGATCCCGGCTGATGGTTCCACGAAGACGCAGGACTTCCCGAGCCAGGAGCCACCACATCAAACCCACGGAGTGCTGACCCTACACAATGAACCATTAAATAATAATACACACCACCTCATTGTTTTCTCTCTCCAAACTTCTTAATTGGACTTAACATTACTCTATTTTCAAAGTTGCAAGAACAAAAGGCACACTAATAAAATTCAATTGACTCAGTTCATCTGGACAAAAGAATTTCTAGCTCTTCGACATTCAACGTTTCATTCAGCAGTCACACATTATTTGTACCTTGTTGTTGCATGGAATTCCAATGTCAACAAATCTCAGTGGTGAGTCGGTGTTGCACAAGGCAATAACTGGGATGTTGACGTAGGAAGCCTCAGTGACTGGCTGATGGTCAGTACGGGGATCAGTTACGACCAACAGACGGGGCTCACGAAAGGCAGCCTGTTAAAAAAAAAACCCAACCATTAGTGACAGTCCAGCGACTACGCATAGAAAGAATTCAAATTATTCATCATTTGTTTATGCTTATTCTAATGAATCAAAAAGTAAATTACTATCTCAACCACCTTTTATCTTCATGTCAGTCAAAATTACTTGATTTTGTAAAGAAATCCTTAGAAATAGATGCACCCCAGTGAGTAATAGTCTCAAGTCAACCTAAATTGGGTCAGATAAAAGGACTTTCCCAAATGGAAAATACGCAAAAATTTCTCTAATTTCTAGAAATTCCTGATTTTAAGACAATGTAAGCGAGATGCATTTTTCAAATGATCACCTATAATTGTAAAAGTACAGAAAATTACAGAGTTCTACACTACACTCCATGTACATTGTCGGGAATGAGAGTGTTGGGGGGAAGGGGGTTATTGAGCGAATGCAACTAGTTAAAATCTGTATTGGCAGGGATTCTGAAGTAGTGATGGGACATTGGTTAATTTTCATAATCGATCATCAGTTGGAATCGGTTGCTTCTGATGTGATTTTACCGATTATAATCGGAAAACATTTTTATCTTCAAAACATAATCTTACAAAGTATTTCATGACTTTTTTTTTATTTACATATGTATATTTACACACACATATATAATTAAATGTAAAGATATATTAGTTCTAATGTTTGTTGCAATATTTGTGCTTTATATGAAATATTTCAAATGCAGCATGCATCTAAACTTACACCAAATATGCATTCTCAATGACCATGTAGTGAGTGACAACATGGCAAGAATTCCATCATCATCAAAAGCAAGTTTTAATGACTTGCCTAAATGGTCTAGCACATAGTAGTCAAAGGCTGTTAAGAGATTTGGTTAAATAAATCTTAACTTATGTATGTTTAGGAGTTCATGTTGCAATCTTTGTGCTCTGTAGAAGTGGAAATGGGCTAATACCAGAATGCATCCTATAAGTGTATATGCATCTGATGATTGATTATGGAAAAAAAAATAAAAAATCAATCATCAAAATTGGTAGCTTTTTCCCATCAACAATCGATGTTTTCTGATGATCGGTACAACACTATTCATAACGGTACTTTTCGCTACTGGTTAAATATTTCCACTTTCACAGGTAAAACATTTCCCTTCATTTTAGAAAGCTTCTAAATTGGAGAATTTCCCTACAAAAGACTGTATAAAAATTATTGCGTGTATTTTTACATGATTTACTACCCGAAATCATGCTCATACCCTGGGAGCTCACTCCTCATAAATTCCCCTTGGAAAAAAATGGGTAATAACATTTTCAAAAAGCTTATAAAACCCTGCTTAGTCTTTACTTTTAAAAAGAAAACAAAATACTCTTTTAACTAAAACAAAAAACCTGGGTGATTGTAAGTTCTATTTAAAATTTCTCAATCTGAATAAAATACATGGTAATGAATTTCCTAATCCAAAGTGAATGATACCCTGTCCCAAAAACTGTAGTGGCAGCTCTGCAAGCGAGCCACCATATAATAAATAGGACTTTCCTCATATAAAACAAAATCACTTGGCAAGTTCACAATGAATGACAAATTTATCCAGGAGAAAGATAGAACATGAATCTTTGAGATACTTCTCAAATGCAAATGAGAAAAATTTTCTGGTTTTACCTGGATCTGATTAGTGAAGGTTCCTGGTGTGAAACGTCCAGCAATTGGTGTTGCACCAGTGGCACTAGCGAACTTCAGGACAGCTCGTTGACCATAGGGCCTGGCTGAAATGACACAAACATCTGCTGGGTTCTCAATGGCAGCAATAGCTCTGGCAGCCAACAACAGCTTCTCCCAAGTTTTTCTCAAGTTCAGAATGTAAACACCTGCAAAACGAACATAATTACAACTTGATGCCATCAAATGATTCAAAAGCCGAAATTCAGTTCTTCTCCAAAACATTTCAGGTACCATCAGGCTTCCTCTTAAAGACATATTGTTCCATCTGGTAATCCACATTGGTGGCACCAAGGTGAGTGTTACAAGCCAAAAACTTTGTGATATCTTCTTCGCCAAGGGCGAGTACATCTAGTCCTCCGGACATCTTAGCAATGATCTGAGTTACGACGATCACCTACAAACATAAACAGAAAATAAAACCAATGAAGCTGTTCATTATGAAATTCTAATGAAACAGCATGCCCAATGGTGTTTTGCATTCACCTGCCACAACACAAGACCTGTTTTTTAGGTCATAAATTCTCATTTTTTAATGCCGAGGAGAATTTACGTCTTAGGTTTGACAAGAGCGGACTCCAACTTGAATGCCAACTCAATTCCCATGTTAAATAATTTACAAAAAATTGTCACTTTTATAATGTAAATTAGTTTCTAGTGACTGGACTATCGCATACAGGAATTTGAATCGTTAGCAGATTTATGGTTCAACTAAAAGCACCACGTCCGATTGAATTAAAGAAAATCATTATTCATTGCCCGCAATTATGAAAATAAAAATTGCACAAGTATTCACTTAAACAACCGAGAAAAACGGTCTCTTAGTTGTGTTTAAGAACCTGGGAAGGGGGGGGTACTTTCATATGGTAAGACGCCATACTGCACTTAATTAAATGAGTACAGATGGAAAATTCTTCAGTTTTGATTATTTCTAATGCTTATAGTTGTATTTATCAGCAAACTAAACATACAAATACTAATTTATTGAAAATCTCTTACAAACGCGTGCGATGCCAATGGAGTGGGACAGAAAAAGGAAGAAACGTGTTTAGGGGTTTACATACTTCCGGTTATTGTATTCCGAGCCCGATTGACGAAAAGTTGCAAGCTCAAAGTGACAAACATAAATTGATAAAACAAAAGTGTAATGAAAGTTATGTAGTATTATGAAAGGAACATGTTGATAGGTATGAGTATATGTAACCCTTGATTTGCCTGTTTTATAATCAATGATCAGCTGATGGTGTTGCAACCATTTACAGAAACATGATGCCTATGTAGTCTGGTAGTTGTTTATGTCTGTATGGAAACAAATATAAACAAATACCTCAGGAGTAGGTTTAGGTACCGCGACGTCCGCTGTAAACAATATTATTAAGTATCTGACAGCCCCAAAAAATCAGAATTGTTTAATTTATTGATATTCTAAATTAAGTGATGATGAATCGTAGGTGCATTTCAGATAATATTAGGCCATAGATACATGAGTCTGTGGAGGGCCAAAATTCGCCTTCATTCTCAATGTAGAAAACAGGGTTGTTTTTTGGGGGGTTTTTTGTTTTTGTTTTTGTTTTTTTGGTTTGTTTTTTTTTATTTTCCAATCTATAGAAAGATTATCAAATTAGTTGAAAACTATAATTGAAGACTAAAATTAAACCATAACGCTACAGTTCTATAGCTAGTATATACCTTAGTGTTCATAGCTTTAAATTTATTATAATTCATATACAATAAATCTGTCAATGTGACCAAAAATGTCACTTATTTATAGATACTATCATCCAAAAGTTAGATTAAAGGATAGTAAAAACAAGAAGCTTAAATTTTTATAAATTTCACAACTAGCAATAGATCTTCCAGTGAGCTAGTATAATCTATAAATTTCACAACTAGCGATAGATCTTCCAGTGAGCTAGTATAATCTATAAATTTCACAACTGGCGATAGATCTTCCAGTGAGCTAGTATAATCTATAAATTTCACAACTAGCAATAGATCTTCCAGTGAGCTAGTATAATCTATAAATTTCACAACTAGCAATAGATCTTCCAGTGAGCTAGTATAATCTATATCCCCTGACCAAGTGACCAGGTGGAAAATAAACAAGAAACCGAGTGCGAGATTGAACAAGATCATGACAGTCACAAAAATTTTTAAAAATTCCAAGTGAATAACTTCGATTTCAGAGAATTATTAAACAAAAACCATAAGTGTTAAAAATGTTGATAATTCAAGTTCTGATGATTGTCCTCAGCAGCCACCCATTGCTCTGGAGACGTATACCTATTTCCTTTGATAAATTCCAATTAATTTCCCTAAGGAAATTGAAGTTTGCTTAAATGAGTAGATCAATCACTTAGGTGATTTAGGTCATCTGCAATCTGGTATGCCTCCGTCATTGTGTGTTGTCTGCCGTGCAACATGTGTTGATCGTGCAACAAAAATTGAACATTTTTAACTTCTTTTTGATAACTACCATTCAAATTCTTTTCAGATTTGGTCATGTTGGTATGAAGCATTTTGGGACAAGGGTGACATCATTTCATGATCTTAGAGGTAAGGATTTGGTTCCAAGGTGAAGTCAGAATTATTATAGCAATTATTGTCTTTATCATTTGAAAGTCTTCTCTAAGTTTACTGATACAGTATAAAAATAAAATGCATATTTAGGAAAAGCAGAAAAAGAATGTACCAAAATTGTGAATTCTGCAACACCAGGGTTTTGACAAATTAGTCATTTAATGTTAATGTTACAGATATTGTGTGAACCCTTTAATCAGTATAGGCACTTTTGATGACATTTTTAGACGTTTTAAGAACATGTCTTGTTTTATATTTATGCTTAAATTGGGTTTAATATTCAGAACACTGGAATTTTTTTTTTATAGATTTTGTAGCTACTTGGACTAGTGATGCTTTTAGCTAATACTCAGGTGACTGATAAAGCCTGTGGGCCTCTTGTTTCTTTTCATATAGTATAAACGTTTCCTCTTTTTCAACTAAATGCCAAAGTATTTTTCTCAGTTTGAGTGGCCCTGGCCCTTGAAATCAAAGATGAAAAAGAATCCCTGACATGTTGAATGCTCAGCCATTGAATGAAAAATGAATGCTGAAATATTAGATTTTGCCAATAGCCCATTTTCGAGTTACTGTATTCCGGCAGTATTCTAACATTTACATTATACTTGAGTCATGTGATTTTTGTAAAATTGAGGAGTGCATTACTGCCGGTAAATTTGTTTTTGTTAAAAATGAGTTCATCTGCTGCGAAATGCCCAAGTTCTATTGTGTTGTGGAAGTCCAAATTCTGCAGAAAATGGCATGAAGTGTTAAGGTGCTGTGACTACAACCACTAATGTCATGACAGATTATGCTCCAGACATTTTGTAGATTGTGAACCAACACCACATCATCTTTACCTCAAGCTTTTTTTGGTATAATAATTACAAATTTTTGCAGGGAACCCAGGGAGCATCATCTATCTAGAAAAGATTAATCAATCACCGCAATGATGACGCCATCAAAATTGGATGCGCATCGTTCCTTCATACACTTAAATTCAATTCTGCTTCAAGTTGACATAGTCTTAACATGTTATCTTTTCAATAAAAGTGACATGTAACTCCTTGATCCAGTAAAAATTGCTTCAATTCTGGTATTATAAAACCTCCGAAATTCATGTTGAAAACTGGATGTTGATGTGCCTGCATTGAGTACAAAGTAAATGTTAAAATCATGCCAGAATATGGTAACTGGAAAGTGGACTTTTATGGGCATATATCACATTTTTAAAATTATACATTCCCTTTTCTTTGAAAAATATATTTATAAAAATATTTATAAATGAATTTTTTGGTCATCCTTTTAGCTTGTTCTGTCAAGGTTTTGGTGATTGGTTTATAAGTATTTTACTCAATGTCTATAAATATTAAAGCATTATCAGAGAAATGTTAATATGCATTTTTATTGAAATACTGCAAACATTTAAGGGGTAATATGAGACTTGGGAAAGTTGCTGCCTCGGTCATTTATGTCTCTCGGAGCAGCATGCGTCACAGGAGGTTATATTTTGTTATTTTTCATGTGAAAAGTACAGATTGCATAATTGGATTTAGATATCCATATTTACAATGGGAGGATATAAGGCTTTATCACAACCCGTTTTAGCATAAAGCCATATAACTAATATATATATTCATTTTGTTGATAATCTATGAAACTTACAATAGTATCATATACAGATATATCACAAAGTTATGTCAGTGAAAAGTTTTTTGATATGTTAGACACTTGGACAGAATGCATCTACCATAGTTTTATTAGCTTTCTAATGAACAGTGTCATTATTGCATTTTAACAAGAGTTGTATCCCTTTGCATGAAATGTTTGTGCACTTTTAAGGTCACCTGAGTCACTTAGGCAACTTATTGCCGTTGGTCTTCTTCAGTGAACAATTTTACATTGTTAACTTCTTTTGAAGACTACAAGGCCTATTGTTACCATTTTTGGTATGAAATATCTGTAGGGTAAGAGAAATATGAATTGTGAAATTTAAGACCTTACCACCCAGGGGCTTCAGAAGCAGGGCCAGTTATGTTAAAATGGGCTATATTTTCAAATATCTTCTTCTCTACTCCCACACATGTGGGAGAAAAACTAAATGCATGGTTATGATGTCCATGAAGCCCTCTATCAAAATTCATGGCCCTTGAGTTAGGGGTCCAGGTCCTAGGCTGTGGCCAATAAGGTCATATAACAATCCATTGGTATTCCCATGGGCACTAATTGTGCTCCCTTATTGGCACACTTATTTTTATATTCTTATGAAGCGGAATTTGTTCAGAAACTATTACAGGAAAAAAACAAAAAACTTGCCATGTCCTTCAACCATACAGTCATATAGATATATCGATGACATCTAATCAATCAACAATCATAATTTTCATAATTATGTCCATTTGATATATTCCGATGAACTTGAGATAAAGGACACTACAGAATCTGACGTGTCTGCTTCATATTTGGATATTTCACATAATATTGACTCTAATGGCAGACTGACAACTACATTATATGACAAGCGTGATGACTTCAACTTTGCAATCATCAACTTTCCATATCTATGTAGTAATATACCACTTTCGCCTGCTTATGGTGTGTATATCTCCGAGTTGATTCGATACGTGAGAGCATGCCATGCATATGAGAATTTTTTAAAGCGAGGTCAACTACTGACAAAAAAATTGACGTTGCAGGGTTATGATGAATCTCCTTTGAAGTCATCATTTCACAAATTTTATGGTCGCTATAATGACCTTGTTTGCGATTACAAAGTGTCTCTGGGACATATGTTGAATGATTTGTTTCATACCCTTTGTTAGACTGTCATTTTTCATACTAACTTTGAATGATTTGTTTCATACCCTTTGTTAGACTGTCATTTTTCATACTAACTTTGACTACGGATAACCCCGTTTACCTAATTTCGACTAAGGGCTCACGGTGGGTGTGACCGGTCAGCAGAGAATGCTTACTCCTCCGTGGCACCTGATCCTACCTTCGCTTTGTCGGAGGTCCGTGTTGCCCTACACTCGAACTTGTCTTGGGGATTTATGATTACAATTTACACATTGTTTACTTCGCCATTCAATATAGTGAAAATGCATTAAATCTTAGAAAATCTTCTTCTCTAATTTCATATATGTTTGAGTGCAACTATATGCATGATAATGATGTCCATGAAGCTCTCAACCTAAATTGTGAAATTCATGGCTCCTGGGCCAGGGGTTCAGGCCCTAGCGTGTGGCCAATGTAGTCATATAGTGAAAATGTATTAAATCGTAGAAAATCTTCTCTACTTCTCTACTAGGGATTGAGGCCCTTGTGCAAGGCCAATATGGCCACATAATTAAAATGTATAAAGAGAATTAGGGAATATCAAAATGATTTATGTGCTTCAAACTTCCATTTTTCCTTATTCTCCAATTGAATAGGAATTGCATGTATTTTGAAAGGTAATAAACATGTGCACAGAAGACTCCATATTGAGGCTTATATGGAAATATGAGACTCTTTGTATGGGTTATGATACACAGGTGACCATTAAGGCCTATGGGCCTCTTGTTGTGTTTTATGCTTTTGAGATGTGGATACCAAAGTTGAGGGTTATATTTGCTAGTGAATGATAAGGTTCATTTTATGTCTAGGTTGACTGACTTTCACAAGAGTTGTAGCCCTTTGCATAATTTTTCTGAGAGAGGGTCCACCCTACCTCCCCGCAATGAATATTCATTTTTGTCAATTATTAAAAGGAATACTTGTGATATGATATTAGTAGAATATGTAATGAACTAGAAAACACTTGAGGAGCTCATACTTCCACAATCCCAATAAACACAAATTTCAACCTGAGACAAGGTCACCGAGTCCTCCAGAAAGTCAGGTTCTCTAACCATTGAGCTACAGACAGTTAGGTGCTCTAAACATTGAGCTACAGAGAGTTAGGTGCTTGAACCATTGAGCTACAGAGAGTTAGGTGCTCGAACCATTGAGCTACAGAGAATTAGGTGCTCTAACCATTGAGGTACAGAGAGTTAGGTGCTTGAACCATTGAGCTACAGACAGTTAGGTGCTCTAAACATTGAGCTACAGACAGTTAGGTGCTCTAACCATTAAGCTACAGACAGTTGGGTGCTTGAACCATTGAGCTACAGACAGTTAGGTGCTCTAACCATTGAGCTATAAACAGTTAGGTGCTCTAACAATTGAGCTACAGACAGTTAGGTGCTTTTAACCAGTGAGCTACTCAGACAGTCAAATGCACTAACCACTGAACTACATTCAGGTGCTATAAACACTGAGCTACAGATAGTTAGGTGTCTAACCACTAACCTACATACATTCAGGTGCTCTAACCACTGAGCTACAGACATTCAGGTGCTCTAAATACTGAGCTACAGATAGTTAGCTGCTCTAACCATTGAGCTACAAACAGTCAGGTATCTAACCACTGAGCAACCCAGACAGTCATGTGCTCTAACCATTGAGCTACAACCAGGTTTTCTATCCACTGAGCTACACAGTCAGGTGCTCTATCCAGTAAGCTACAGTCAGATGCTCTAATCACTTAGCAACATACAGTCAGGTGCTCTAATCACTTAGCAACATACAGTTAGGTGCTCTAACCTCTGAACTACAGAAAGTTAGGTGATCTAACCACTGAGCTACCCAGATAATCAGGTTGCTAACCACTGAAACTACCCAGACAGTCAGGTGTTCTAACCTATGAGCTAACAACTATCAGCAGCTCTAACCACTGAGCTATAGACAGTTAGGTGCTCTAACAGTTGAGCTACCAACAGTCATTTGCTCTGATCATTGAGGTACTGACTGTCAGGTGCTTTAAATACTGAGCTACCCAAACAATCATGTATGATTTATTTACTGGGGTCTGTCACACCATGTCAAGCATTAGCCATCAAAGTCTTCATTGGACTCTGCTTTCAGATGATCTCTCTTATAACTCCATGCATCAATCTTTGTCACTTCATCTCTGTCTCGGTGTCTCTTGTTTAGCTTTGTTTCAGTGCCTCTCCTTCATCTCTGTCTCAGTGTCTCTCCTTCAGCTCTGTCTCGATGTCTCTCCTTTACCTCTGTCTCGATGTCTCTCCTTCACCTCTGTCTCGGTGTTCTCTCCTTCACCTCTCTCTCAGTGTCTCTCCTTCACCTCTGTCTCAGTGTCTCTCCTTCAGTTCTGTCTTGGTGTCTCTCTTTCACCTCTGTCTCGGTGTCTCTCCTTCACCTCTGTCTCGGTGTCTCTCCTTCACCTCTCTCTCGGTGTCTCTCCTTCACCTCTCTCTCGGTGTCTCTCCTTCACCTCTGTCTCGGTGTCTCTCCTTCACCTCTCTCTTGGTGTCTCTCCTTCACCTCTGTCTCGGTGTCTCTCCTTCACCTCTGTCTCAGTGTCTCTCCTTCACCTCTCTCTCGGTGTCTCTCCTTCACCTCTCTCTCGGTGTCTCTCCTTCACCTCTCTCTCGGTGTCTCTCCTTCACCTCTCTCTCGGTTGGTGTCTCTCCTTCACCTCTGTCTCGGTTGGTGTCTCTCCTTCACCTCTCTCTCGGTGTCTCTCCTTCACCTCTGTCTCGGTGTCTCTCCTTCACCTCTGTCTCGGTGTCTCTCCTTCACCTCTATCTCGGTGTCTCTCCTTCACCTCTGTCTCGGTGTCTCTCCTTCACCTCTGTCTCAGTGTCTCTCCTTCACCTCTCTCTCGGTTGGTGTCTCTCCTTCACCTCTGTCTCGGTTGGTGTCTCTCCTTCACCTCTCTCTCGGTGTCTCTCCTTCACCTCTGTCTCGGTGTCTCCCCTTCACCTCTGTCTCGGTTGGTGTCTCTCCTTCACCTCTGTCTCGGTTGGTGTCTCTCCTTCACCTCTGTCTCAGTGTCTCTCCTTCAGTTCTGTCTTGGTGTCTCTCCTTCACCTCTCTCTCGGTGTCTCTCCTTCACCTCTGTCTCGGTGTCTCTCCTTCACCTCTCTCTCGGTGTCTCTCCTTCACCTTTCTCTCGGTGTCTCTCCTTCACCTCTCTCTCGGTGTCTCTCCTTCACCTCTCTCTCGGTGTCTCTCCTTCACCTCTCTCTCGGTGTCTCTCCTTCACCTCTCTCTCGGTGTCTCTCCTTCACCTCTGTCTCGGTGTCTCTCCTTCACCTCTGTCTCGGTGTCTCTCCTTCACCTCTCTCTTGGTGTCTCTCCTTCACCTCTGTCTCGGTGTCTCTCCTTCACCTCTGTCTCGGTGTCTCTCCTTCACCTCTCTCTCGGTGTCTCTCGGTGTCTCTCCTTCACCTCTCTCTCGGTGTCTCTCCTTCACCTCTCTCTCGGTGTCTCTCCTTCACCTCTCTCTCGGTGTCTCTCCTTCACCTCTCTCTCGGTGTCTCTCCTTCACCTCTCTCTCGGTGTCTCTCCTTCACCTCTGTCTCGGTGTCTCTCCTTCACCTCTCTCTTGGTGTCTCTCCTTCACCTCTGTCTCGGTGTCTCTCCTTCACCTCTGTCTCGGTGTCTCTCCTTCATCTCTCTCTCGGTGTCTCTCGGTGTCTCTCCTTCACCTCTCTCTCGGTGTCTCTCCTTCACCTCTCTCTCGGTGTCTCTCCTTCACCTCTCTCTCGGTTGGTGTCTCTCCTTCACCTCTGTCTCGGTTGGTGTCTCTCCTTCACCTCTGTCTCAGTGTCTCTCCTTCAGTTCTGTCTTGGTGTCTCTCTTTCACCTCTGTCTCGGTGTCTCTCCTTCACCTCTGTCTCGGTGTCTCTCCTTCACCTCTCTCTCGGTGTCTCTCCTTCACCTCTCTCTCGGTGTCTCTCCTTCACCTCTGTCTCGGTGTCTCTCCTTCACCTCTCTCTTGGTGTCTCTCCTTCACCTCTGTCTCGGTGTCTCTCCTTCACCTCTGTCTCGGTGTCTCTCCTTCACCTCTCTCTCGGTGTCTCTCCTTCACCTCTCTCTCGGTGTCTCTCCTTCACCTCTCTCTCGGTGTCTCTCCTTCACCTCTCTCTCGGTTGGTGTCTCTCCTTCACCTCTGTCTCGGTTGGTGTCTCTCCTTCACCTCTGTCTCGGTGTCTCTCCTTCACCTCTGTCTCGGTGTCTCTCCTTCACCTCTATCTCGGTGTCTCTCCTTCACCTCTGTCTCGGTGTCTCTCCTTCACCTCTGTCTCAGTGTCTCTCCTTCACCTCTCTCTCGGTTGGTGTCTCTCCTTCACCTCTCTCTCGGTTGGTGTCTCTCCTTCACCTCTCTCTCGGTGTCTCTCCTTCACCTCTGTCTCGGTGTCTCCCCTTCACCTCTGTCTCGGTTGGTGTCTCTCCTTCACCTCTGTCTCGGTTGGTGTCTCTCCTTCACCTCTGTCTCAGTGTCTCTCCTTCAGTTCTGTCTTGGTGTCTCTCCTTCACCTCTCTCTCGGTGTCTCTCCTTCACCTCTGTCTCGGTGTCTCTCCTTCACCTCTCTCTCGGTGTCTCTCCTTCACCTTTCTCTCGGTGTCTCTCCTTCACCTCTCTCTCGGTGTCTCTCCTTCACCTCTCTCTCGGTGTCTCTCCTTCACCTCTCTCTCGGTGTCTCTCCTTCACCTCTCTCTCGGTGTCTCTCCTTCACCTCTGTCTCGGTGTCTCTCCTTCACCTCTGTCTTGGTGTCTCTCCTTCACCTCTCTCTTGGTGTCTCTCCTTCACCTCTGTCTCGGTGTCTCTCCTTCACCTCTGTCTCGGTGTCTCTCCTTCACCTCTCTCTCGGTGTCTCTCGGTGTCTCTCCTTCACCTCTCTCTCGGTGTCTCTCCTTCACCTCTCTCTCGGTGTCTCTCCCTCACCTCTCTCTCGGTTGGTGTCTCTCCTTCACCTCTGTCTCGGTTGGTGTCTCTCCTTCACCTCTCTCTTGGTGTCTCTCCTTCACCTCTGTCTCGGTGTCTCTCCTTCACCTCTGTCTCGGTGTCTCTCCTTCACCTCTATCTCGGTGTCTCTCCTTCACCTCTCTCTCGGTGTCTCTCCTTCACCTCTCTCTCGGTGTCTCTCCTTCACCTCTCTCTCGGTGTCTCTCCTTCACCTCTGTCTCGGTGTCTCTCCTTCACCTCTCTCTTGGTGTCTCTCCTTCACCTCTGTCTCGGTGTCTCTCCTTCACCTCTGTCTCGGTGTCTCTCCTTCATCTCTCTCTCGGTGTCTCTCGGTGTCTCTCCTTCACCTCTCTCTCGGTGTCTCTCCTTCACCTCTCTCTCGGTGTCTCTCCTTCACCTCTCTCTCGGTTGGTGTCTCTCCTTCACCTCTGTCTCGGTTGGTGTCTCTCCTTCACCTCTCTCTCGGTGTCTCTCCTTCAGTTCTGTCTTGGTGTCTCTCCTTCACCTCTCTCTCGGTGTCTCCCCTTCACCTCTGTCTTGTATTGCTGGATGCTGCTATGATCTACTGATATGAAACAACCAGATGTCACAATAATATCACCATTAAATTACCCAGCATTCTTCAGTACATTTATCAGGATGGCTGTTTTCTAATTCTCCTGGCATGTTTGACATTTCTAGACTTTTTGCACACAGTTCATAGTTTTGAAATTTTACTGAGCATGTGATATGATCACCTGTTTGATTCTTTTTATTTTTGCCTCTGGTGGTCCCTTTAAATTTCATTGTAACCTTTGTTACCATGAGAACCATTTATGTATATTTCAGACTCGACCTCTTTCCGTCCATGCTATTTCACTGTCACATGACATAAGACCACTGGTCTGATATTTATTTGGTTTATTCATTATTGGACTCAGGGAAACTTCTAAAGAGTTTTTACTGTTTAGTAAGATTTAATCCATTTTTATTGTACGATCTGAACAGCCTAGTCCTGGGATCCTCAATGCAGTGTCTAAGAATTTTACTTTGAATTATTATCATAGAGGACATTCGAGTTAGTCAGCACATAAGTGTTTCTATGCAGATGGGATAATAATGCACAAGATATAGTTCATCTATCGTAGTACATGGTTTGAGCATTTTCTGTATATGTTGGTGACATGTGACATGTGCTGCTGATTATGATGTCACAATGTCACATATTGATTACCATCGTGGAAAACAAACAGTATCAACAAAATGGCTTCCGAGCTAGGGCATGAACTGAATGATTTGAAACAATAATAGAATATCCAGAACTGTCGGCCTAAACGTCATCAGATCAGTGTGTAAATAATGGTGTATATATCTCAACAAATGCACAGAGCTGTATCGCTTACTTAAAACTGTAGGGTTTTATGTTCAATTTTAATTTGTTTATTTATTTATTTATTTTTTTTTTTACAAAATTGCTTCAAAGCAGATGAATTAGGCTTTAAAGTTATTAACTTAATTGCATGCTTGAAAACATTTGTGTGTAAAAGAAAACAGTGAGAAGATTATATAAAAAGTAGATATAGTGGGAACCCATAACTACAGTTACCACTTGTTAAGTGTGTTTGGCATAAAGATTGCACGTGTTAAATTATAAAGGAATTGGGGGGGGGGGGGGGGGGGGGGGGGCTGTCCCTAACATTGAAATGTTATTTGCTTCCTTTTTCCAAACATTCCAACTCAAAGAAAAAACCAAAAAAAACAAAACATAAAAACCCATAAAAACAAAAAACCCCAAAACAAAACAAAACAACCACAAAAAAACCAAAAAACAAAAAATCCATAAAAACAAAAAACAAAACAAAACAAAAAAAACCCCAAAAAACAAAACAAAACAAACAATAAAAAGCAAAAAAAAATTCTCACAAGAATTCTATATTTTATTTCAGAGATGAAACCTTTTCCATTTGTTTGTTTTATTTTTTACTTCAGAGCTATTTGACCCAATTTTAGTACACATTCCATTTAAAAGATTTCAATTAATTGCTCATTGAATGTCATTTACAATTTTCAATCTATTAAATAATTTTCCAAACTTCACACCCAAAAGTCAAAATACCAAAAAGGAGAAAATTAGAAAAACAAAAGGACAAATAAACAAGCAAAATATAAAACTTGTCCATTCATGTCTTGCAAAACTTCAAATGTAAAATTGCTGTTGTAGTGATTTGATGTTCAAGCATTAAGGTGCTTTCCTTGGGTTTTTTTTTCTTGACTGCAGAATATCTCCCAACCTTGTCATATTGTTATCATGATTATTAAAATTATTAGTGATATTATGTGATTTTGAATTCAGTATGAACTTCACAGCAACTATATTACAAATACAATCTACATATGTATGGAGGTTTTAATGATTATTTACTGATTTATTGATTGTGGGCAACATGCAGTAGAAGTTCACTGAATTCTTTTAAATTATTCACAAGCCTAGTTTTATCTATGTAATTTGTTATACAATGTCAATATGAGATCTGCACTCCAACCGATTGATTGTGGCCTTGTATGTAAAACCGTATACCCTGCAATGTTACAGATAGAGGGAGCCATTACAGATAGACGGAATAGAGGGCCTTTTAATTGATTGGAAAACACCACCAGAGGAACCAGTCTACCTGTATATAATGGCCTGGCAATCTGTCAAGTGAAAACGTATTGTCACCAGCAATTGTAAGTATTTAACTTCTATATAGTTTTGACTTGCACAGAAGGCATTAAATGTCTCTCTTTGAGAATGAAAGCAGCCTAAATGAAAATATTTAAACATAGTATTGTGTTGATCTGCTTCATAAAATTTTATTGATCATTTTTATTCATGGTTTTTTCCTCCCCTTTAATCTGCACTAAATCATACAAACCCTATATATGTCTGCATTTGTTATACTGTGGTATTAATTTAATGTTTATCTTCTCCATTTCTGCATCTTAAATTTCTGTTTATCAGAATCATTTCCTTGTTCATGTGTTACAATACTTTAAAGAAAAGCTTTGAAAAACCAATGGGCCATTCATGCACAGATTGTTATGAATTAAATATCTAAATTAATACCATTATTAGGCGGAGAACATTTAAACCATCGAGCACAGATAAAAGTAGAGGAACTGAGGGATTTGAAGGCAGTTTATCGTGACTTGTGACTCGCGACTTACTCCATACTCTTGACAGCTATGCCTCTTATGGTAGAAGGCAAACACATGGGGGTGCCTCCTAACTCTGTGGAGGAATTCTTGGAACGGTATCCCCACTACAAGGTACTGTAATTAACCTACTTCTTGTCTTGTTTGGTGCAATATGTGGTCAGTTTCAGACTTAGACCAGTCTATCCTCATGTGGCTTAGAATCATATGATGCTTGTGATTGGAAAGCATTATATAGGATTATCGTTTGTTTTAAATTTTTGAAGACCTCTTTAAAAATATTGGGTAATTTTATAAAGTACAGATTAGAAATATGTTGCTGATATGATCAGGGTAAAATGTGGATAAAAATTACAATGTACTTAAAAATCATTCAGGGATTTACAGAACTTCCAACAAGTGATCGATTATTTAGGGATTTAAGTGTTTACCAACACCCCTATCACAAGCTTATACTAACTGGTACACACAATACACTCATACACAAACTTTATTTACCAACAGTATTATTGTACTTTGATAGATCTATTTAACTATTAAGGTTCTATGATAAAAGGTGATATGAAGAGTTCTTTTAGACCTGTTTCCCATGAGCTATGGAGGAGTTGTCATTCTGGTTGTTCATGTCTGTTTACGCAAAGTTCGATAATTTCGGTCTCTGGGTGACCCTGAATTAATGCCTTTAATTCCTTGTCGGTTGATGTGAGAGATGTTATTGTTTGGCTCCCTATCTATAGATTATTGAGCATACAATGGCAATTTTTGATGTCCCTGATCCCAATCATGCTGCCATTGATCAAAATCATGATTTCCAACAATAGCATTTACCGGCTGTTGTTAGGTATGATAAGTTTTTGTCACCAGAATGTGAAGAGTAAGATCTGTCAACACATTCATATCGAATTACCCATCTAAAGTGCTCATTAAAGATTGCCAGTTTGGGGAATTTGTAAAATTCAATACACAATGAATTGATGGGAATTTTTGTCATTTCGGATCGTCGGCCATTGACAACATAGAGTTGTTCCTCCATGTCCATTCATTGATTTCAAATCGCTTCCTTGATTTTATAAATGCTTAGCTTACAATTGTAATGTATAGATACTTATTGACTTTGCTGTTTTCTTTGTGAATCCCCTATTCTGTCTTGTAATAAGTGTTAAAGGAATCTGAACAAAAGATGAAATGGAGAACACGGGTAATGACAACACGATCCTGCATGATTTGTTATTTTCGTTCTCTTACACAGCTGTTTGGAAAATTCAGCCACATGATACCTGCATTGTTATGCATGCAAAATGATTCTCCAAATTGTTGGTCAAAACATAATGTGAGTGGACTCAAACTCTACTGATGTGCCAATGTTCTTGTTTTCACAGGAAACATCAAAGAATCTCCTGGAACAAAAGTGCCGATCTATTGTTCCAATAGGCCTGCTGTATGTTGGACAGAGAGAGATGGCCGCCACCTCCCCAGATGATGGTAAGCCATACCTGAACCCCTACCCCTGACAATGGTAAGTCACCACCCCTGACAATGGTAAGCCACCACCCTTATGCAATGGTAAGTCAACCCAGACAACAGTAAGCCACACACACACACACACCAGTCAATGGTAAGTCACCACCCAATACAAACTGTAAGCCACCACCCCAGCTAATGGTAAGCAACCACCCCAGATAATGGTATGCCACCACCCCAGCTAATGGTATGCCACCACCCTAGCATGCCACCACTCCAGGCAATGGTACCTCCTCTTCAACGTATCCCAGGATTTCACACAATCTGCACCCAGACACTATTCTGTGTTTAGTGTTCACAGCACTCACAAGTGTTGAATTTGTTTGATCAAATATTTGCTCTTTATTTATGCTTACATCATGGTCAGATTGTATGTGTATGTACAATGACATTGTTGACAATGATCTCAAGAATTATATGGTTATTGTTTTACAGCTTAGCTGTGACTTTAACAACAGATCTCCTGAAAGGATGTTATAAATGCTTATCTCATTTATCTTTTAAAAAAAAGATTAAATTCATACTCATAGGTGATAAAAATTTCTCCCATACAAAAATAACATAGGTAAGGGGGTACCTGCTTGATTGAAAATTAATGATATACATGTAGTGAATTTCTCACTGATAGCTTTATTAATGGATATTGATTACTTTACATTTTTTTTCAATGAATAATTTATTTTACATAAATGACTGTACATTCCTTTTGCAAGTAATTTATGTTTTCATGAACCCCCAAGAAGCTCTTCTTATGAAATATAAAAAGTCTCACTTTTATTTAAATCCTTCAGAGTGTAGCACTTATAATTTCCTTTCTAGTTAATTAACATTGAGAAGTGATGTTATGTAATTAATGTAATTATATTTTTTTTTTCAGAGGGAATACAGATGGTCGGGACAGAGGATGCCACTACATGCCATATTGCCATTCTCAGACACACAGGTATCAGTCACAATAATCTCAGACACACAGGTATCAGTCACAATAATCTCAGACACACAGGTATCAGTCACAATAATCTCAGACACACAGGTATCAGTCACAATAATCTCAGACACACAGGTATCAGTCACAATAATCTCAGACACACAGGTATCAGTTACAGTAATATCAGACACACAGGTATCAATCACAGTAATCTCAGACACACAGGTATCAGTCACAGTAATCTCAGACACACAGGTATCAGTCACAGTAATATCAGACACACAGGTATCAGTCACAGTAATATCAGACACACAGGTATCAGTCACAGTAATCTCAGACACACAGGTATCAATCACAGTAATCTCAGACACACAGGTATCAGTCACAATAATCTCAGACACACAGGTATCAGTCACAGTAATATCAGACACACAGGTATCAGTCACAGTAATATCAGACACACAGGTATCAGTCACAATAATCTCAGACACACAGGTATTAGTCACAGTAATATCAGACACACAGGTATTAGTCACACAGTAATCTCAGACACACAGGTATCAGTCACAGTAATCTCAGACACACAGGTATTAGTCACACAGTAATCTCAGACACACAGGTATCAGTCACAGTAATATCAGACACACAGGTATCAGTCACAGTAATATCAGACACACAGGTATTAGTTACAGTAATCTCAGACACACAGGTATCAGTTACAGTAATATCAGACACACAGGTATCAGTCACAGTAATATCAGACACACAGGTATCAGTTACAGTAATATCAGACACACAGGTATTAGTCACAGTAATATCAGACACACAGGTATTAGTCACAGTAATCTCAGATACACAGGTATCAGTCACAGTAATCTCAGACACACAGGTATTAGTCACAGTAATATCAGACACACAGGTATTAGTCACAGTAATATCAGACACACAGGTATTAGTCACAGTAATCTCAGACACACAGGTATCAGTTACAGTAATATCAGACACACAGGTATCAGTCACAGTAATCTCAGACACACAGGTATTAGTCACACAGTAATCTCAGACACACAGGTATCAGTCACAGTAATATCAGACACACAGGTATTAGTCACAGTAATATCAGACACACAGGTATTAGTTACAGTAATCTCAGACACACAGGTATCAGTCACAATAATCTCAGACACACAGGTATCAGTTACAGTAATATCAGACACACAGGTATTAGTCACAGTAATCTCAGACACACAGGTATTAGTCACACAGTAATCTCAGACACACAGGTATCAGTCACAGTAATATCAGACACACAGGTATTAGTCACAGTAATATCAGACACACAGGTATTAGTCACAGTAATCTCAGACACACAGGTATTAGTTACAGTAATATCAGACACACAGGTATTAGTCACAGTAATATCAGACACACAGGTATCAGTCACAGTAATATCAGACACACAGGTATTACTTACAGTAATATCAGACACACAGGTATTAGTTACAGTAATATCAGACACACAGGTATCAGTCACAATAATCTCAGACACACAGGTATTAGTCACAGTAATCTCAGACACACAGGTATCAGTCATAGTAATCTCAGACACACAGGTATCAGTCATAGTAATCTCAGACACACAGGTATTAGTCACAGTAATATCAGACACACAGGTATTAGTCACAGTAATCTCAGATACACAGGTATCAGTCACAGTAATCTCAGACACACAGGTATTAGTCACAGTAATATCAGACACACAGGTATTAGTTACAGTAATATCAGACACACAGGTATTAGTTACAGTAATATCAGACACACAGGTATCAGTCACAATGATCTCAGACACACAGGTATCAGTCACAGTAATCTCAGACACACAGGTATTAGTCACACAGTAATCTCAGACACACAGGTATCAGTCACAGTAATATCAGACACACAGGTATTAGTCACAGTAATATCAGACACACAGGTATCAGTTACAGTAATATCAGACACACAGGTATTAGTCACAGTAATCTCAGACACACAGGTATCAGTTACAGTAATATCAGACACACAGGTATCAGTCACAGTAATCTCAGACACACAGGTATTAGTCACACAGTAATCTCAGACACACAGGTATCAGTCACAGTAATATCAGACACACAGGTATTAGTCACAGTAATATCAGACACACAGGTATTAGTTACAGTAATCTCAGACACACAGGTATCAGTCACAATAATCTCAGACACACAGGTATCAGTTACAGTAATATCAGACACACAGGTATTAGTCACAGTAATCTCAGACACACAGGTATTAGTCACACAGTAATCTCAGACACACAGGTATCAGTCACAGTAATATCAGACACACAGGTATTAGTCACAGTAATATCAGACACACAGGTATTAGTCACAGTAATCTCAGACACACAGGTATTAGTTACAGTAATATCAGACACACAGGTATTAGTCACAGTAATATCAGACACACAGGTATCAGTCACAGTAATATCAGACACACAGGTATTAGTTACAGTAATATCAGACACACAGGTATTAGTTACAGTAATATCAGACACACAGGTATCAGTCACAATAATCTCAGACACACAGGTATTAGTCACAGTAATCTCAGACACACAGGTATCAGTCATAGTAATCTCAGACACACAGGTATCAGTCATAGTAATCTCAGACACACAGGTATTAGTCACAGTAATATCAGACACACAGGTATTAGTCACAGTAATCTCAGATACACAGGTATCAGTCACAGTAATCTCAGACACACAGGTATTAGTCACAGTAATATCAGACACACAGGTATTAGTTACAGTAATATCAGACACACAGGTATTAGTCACAGTAATATCAGACACACAGGTATCAGTCATAGTAATCTCAGATACACAGGTATTAGTCACAGTAATACCAGACACACAGTAATCTCAGACACACAGGTATTAGTCACAGTAATCTCAGACACACAGGTATTAGTCACAGTAATACCAGACACACAGTAATCTCAGACACACAGGTATTAGTCACAGTAATACCAGATACACAGGTATTAGTCACAGTAATATCAGACACACAGGTATTAGTCACAGTAATCTCAGACACACAGGTATCAGTCATAGTAATCTCAGACACACAGGTATTAGTCATAGTAATCTCAGACACACAGTAATCTCAGATACACAAGTATTAGTCACAGTAATACCAGACACACAGTAATCTCAGACACACAGGTATTAGTCACAGTAATACCAGATACACAGGTATTAGTCACAGTAATCTCAGACACACAGGTATTAGTCACAGTAATACCAGACACACAGTAATCTCAGACACACAGGTATTAGTCACAGTAATACCAGACACACAGTAATCTCAGACACACAGGTATCAGTCATAGTAATCTCAGACACACAGTAATCTCAGATACACAGGTATTAGTCACAGTAATACCAGACACACAGTAATCTCAGACACACAGGTATTAGTCACAGTAATATCAGACACACAGGTATTAGTTACAGTAATATCAGACACACAGGTATTAGTCACAGTAATATCAGACACACAGGTATTAGTCACAGTAATATCAGACACACAGGTATTAGTCACAGTAATATCAGACACACAGGTATTAGTCACAGTAATATCAGACACACAGGTATTAGTCACAGTAATCTCAGACACACAGGTATCAGTCATAGTAATCTCAGACACACAGGTATCAGTCATAGTAATCTCAGACACACAGTAATCTCAGACACACAGGTATTAGTCACAGTAATACCAGACACACAGTAATCTCAGACACACAGGTATTAGTCACAGTAATACCAGACACACAGTAATCTCAGACACACAGGTATTAGTTACAGTAATCTCAGACACACAGGTATCAGTCATAGTAATCTCAGACACACAGTAATCTCAGACACACAGGTATTAGTCACAGTAATACCAGACACACAGTAATCTCAGACACACAGGTATTAGTCACAGTAATACCAGACACACAGTAATCTCAGACACACAGGTATTAGTTACAGTAATACCAGACACACAGTAATCTCAGACACACAGGTATTAGTTACAGTAATACCAGACACACCTTAATATCAGACACACAGGTATTAGTCACAGTAATATCAGACACACAGTAATCTCAGACACACACAGTAATCTCAGACACACAGTAATATCAGACACACAGTAATCTCAGACACACACAGTAATATCAGACACACACAGTAATATCAGACACACAGTAATATCAGACACACACAGTAAAATCAGACACACACAGTAATATCAGACACACACAGTAATATCAGACACACACAGTAATATCAGACACACACAGTAATCTCAGACACACAGTAATATCAGACACACAGTAATATCAGACACACACAGTAATATCAGACACACAGTAATATCAGACACACAGGTATTAGTCACAGTAATATCAGACACACAGTAATCTCAGACACACACAGTAATCTCAGACACACAGTAATCTCAGACACACAGTAATCTCAGACACACACAGTAATATCAGAAACGCACAGTAATATCAGACACACACAGTAATCTCAGACACACACAGTAATATCAGACACACAGTAATATCAGACACACACAGTAATATCAGACACACACAGTAATATCACACACACACAGTAATCTCAGACACACACAGTAATATCAGACACACAGTAATATCAGACACACAGTAATATCAGACACACACAGTAATATCAGACACACAGTAATCTCAGACACACAGTAATATCAGATACACACAGTAATATCAGACACACACAGTAATATCAGACACACAGTAATCTCAGACACACACAGTAATATCAGACACACACAGTAATCTCAGACACACACAGTAATATCAGACACACACAGTAATATCAGACACACACAGTAATATCAGACACACAGAGTAATCTCAGACACACAGTAATCTCAGACAGTAATCTCAGACACACACAGTAATATCAGACACACACAGTAATATCAGACACACACATTAATCTCAGACACACAGTAATCTCAGACACACAGTAATCTCAGACACACAGTAATCTCAGACACACAGTAATCTCAGACACACAGTAATCTCAGACACACAGTAATATCAGACACACAGTAATATCAGACACACAGTAATATCAGACACACACAGTAATATCAGACACACAGTAATATCAGACACACACAGTAATATCAGACACACAGTAATCTCTGACACACAGTAATCTCAGACACACAGTAATCTCAGACACACACAGTAATCTCAGACACACAGTAATCTCAGACACACAGTAATATCAGACACACAGTAATATCAGATACACACAGTAATATCAGACACACAGTAATCTCAGACACACAGTAATATCAGACACACACAGTAATATCAGACACACACAGTAATATCAGACACACAGTAATCTCAGACACACAATAATCTCAGACACACAGTAATCTCAGACACACACAGTAATCTCAGACACACAGTAATCTCAGACACACAGTAATATCAGACACACAGTAATCTCAGACACACAGTAATATCAGACACACAGTAATCTCAGACACACAGTAATATCAGACACACACAGTAATATCAGACACACACAGTAATATCAGACACACAGTAATATCAGACACACACAGTAATATCAGACACACAGTAATCTCTGACACACAGTAATCTCAGACACACAGGTGTTAGTCACATCAAACACACAGGTATTAGTTACAGTAATCTCAAACAAACAGGTATTAGTCAAATCAGCATTCTCAAACACACAGGTATTAGTCACATCGTCATTCTCAAACACACAGGTATTAGTCACATCGTCATTCTCAAACACACAGGTATTAGTCACATCATCATTCTCGAACACACAGGTATTAGTCACATCGTCATTCTCAAACACACATGTATTAGTCACATCATCATTCACAAACACACAGGTATTAGTCACATCAATATTCTCACACGCAGGTAATAGTCATGTAGTCTTTCACTGAATACACAGGTGTTAGTTAGAATTTATTAATTACAACTTAGAAATTGTTACATTTGTTGAGAGGAGCATACCATGCTAACTCCTTCTTTTATATTTGCAGATCAGTAATTTTTGGTAAAGCAGACATATGTTGATTATTGATATCAAGTGTTATGTTGATTTACTGATATCAGATTTATATTAATTATTGATATCAGGTCTTCCAACAGGCTGTTGGAATTCCATTGGGCATGAATTGTGCTCCTTTGTTAGCTGATCTGTTTTTATATTCTTGTGAACTAGAATTCATTCAAAAGCTTCCACATGAGAAGAAAATCTCTTGCTGTGGCCTTCAATTCGACATTTAGATATATCAATGATGTTTTATCTATTAACAATGATCACTTTCATTCATATATCAATTCAGTATATCCCTATGAACTTGAAATAAAAGACACCACAGAGTCTTCCACATCTGCTTTGTCCTTAGATATTTTACTGAAAATAGATGTTGGTGGCAAACTAACAACTCAACTTTATTTCAAATGGGATGATTTCAATTTTTCCATCTTCAACTTCCCTTATCTATTTGACAATATTCCATCATCACATGCATATTTTATTTATATCTCCAAACTGATTTGATATGCAAGAGCTTGTTCTGCATATGATCAGTTTTTAAATTGAGGCAGGCTACTGATAAAGAAGTTGATATTATGGGTCTTTGTACAGTCTCATCTAAAGTCAGCATTTCACAAATTTTATGGTCATTATAATGATCTAGTTTGCCAGTACAACAATCCATTAAGTCAAATGCTGTCTGACGTGTTTCATGCCAGTTGTTAGGCCATTCTTAGCACACTGATTCTAACTACGGATTGCTCCGTTTACCTGATTGGGATGCAGGGCTCACGGTGGGTGTGACCAGTCGACAGGAGATGCTTACTTCTCCTAGGCACCTGATCCCACCTCTGGTATGACCAGTGGTCCATGTTTACCCATCTCTCTGATTTGTATTTTCCATGGAAGTTACGAGATTGAATACTGTTAGTTATCTTAGCCTTTTCATGAGATTGATGTTAATTGATATCAGATTGATGTTAATTATTGATATCAGATTGATGTTAATTATGGATATCAGATTTATGTTCATTTATGATGCAGGGTCAGGGGCTGTATGCATGTGTCACTTTGATTCCTGTGGAATTGAAACTGGGTGTAAGAAGATGTTGGGACTAGTTAAAGAATTATCCAAAGACAAATTACCTGGCAGGTTAGTGTTAGTGAAAGAATTATCCAAAGACAAATTACCTGGCAGGTTAGTGTTAGTGAAAGAATTATCCAAAGACAAATTACCTGGCAGGTTAGTGTTAGTGAAAGAATTATCCAAAGACAAATTACCTAGTAGGTTAGTGTTAGTGAAAGAATTATCCAAAGACAAATTACCTGGTAGGTTAATGGTAGTAAAAAAAATATTCAAAGGCAAATGATCAGGCTCAGTTTGATTAAAATCAAACCTTCACTAGCTCATTTTTGTTTGGATTGTCGAGACAATCCAAATAAAAAAGATCTAGTGAAGGTTTGATTTTAATCAAATTGGACCAGGCTGGTTAGTAATGGTTGATAGAATATTTCAAAAACAAGTTACCAGGCTGGTCAATGTTAGTGACAAAATTATCCAAAGACAAGTTACCTGGCTGATTACCGTTAGTCACAAAATTATCCAAAGACAAGTTACCAGGCTGGTTAGTGGTAGTGACAGAATTATTCTAAAACTAAATTATTTGTATTTATCTGTTTTGTCTTGAAACTTTTACGTAATTCAGATCCAGGTAGACTTCCATACCACTTGATCAGGTTATAATTAATGAAGCATTTTATGTTGTGCAATTCAAGTAGTTAGAATACTAAGCACTACAACTTCTATATGGTTCTTCTGCTTTGCTTCATGTTTGCCATTTTCCCTAAGTCAGAATCTTAATATGAAGTCCTTTTCTCTGCCGTTATCAAGGTAACTACTTTAGCATTATTGGTATACTTGTATCTCTAATCTTGAATTATCCACATTTTAATATTCTAATTTATTTATCCAGATTAACAAGAGGGATTTATGATTTTCACAAAATACAACTGTGTATATATACCCTGGTAGATTATGAAAGCTAAAGCTCATTATTAAAACCACAACATGCACAATGTATACAAACATGTTCAGTATAACTTGAATTGTCCTTTGATATCTGTAATACTGAACACAAACAATCTAGCACTGCAGCTTTATTTATAGATTTGCTTTAATGTTTACAGTGATGAGAGGTAAGCTATCCATGAGTTGCTTCCCTTTAGAAGTGGCTAGGGATGTAGTGAATGTGATGGCATCTATTCTTGTACAGAAAAATAAATTTCATACTTGCTCTGGCTTTGGCTCATCTTTTGCTTTGTGATATGGAAAAAAATTTAGCATGTTTTCTATGTAGTAAAATCAGAGTGTCATAGTGTATCTTGACAATGCCAGGACTGTTTGAATCAAACACTGATTCTGTCAGTAGTACAGTACTATGATTAGGTCTCCTGAAGATTTGTCCTGATGTTGTGTGGCCTATCTGATAATAACACTGATTTTTCCCTCTATATTTCATTTCATCGTTACTCTCTGATAAAGTGTGTTTATTTTGTTCATCAATCCTGTGTGTATGTTTTTTTTTATAAGCTAGCAATTATCAACAGAAATGTTTTGCTTGTGAAGAATTATAAACTTCACACCATCATGCAAATTTATTTTTTTTATAAAAATTTTACTTTGTTGTTAAATTGCGAGTCATGAGATAGCGGCAATATTTTCCAGGTTTTCAGAAAACTTTGAACTTGACTTGAGATTGGAAAAAGGATTGCTTCAATATTTTATTGCTGTGCACAGATGTGTAAAAAGAGCTTGAAAAAAAAAACTCCTCAAATTCTCACAGAATATCTTGGAAGCCTCCATGTACTGCCATGTTTTATATTGCATCATCTGCAGTGAATTTAAAGAATTATATTTTATGTCTTTCTCAGGATAGAGCTCCATTTGGCTGGGGGTTTCCGCGATGATAAGCGGATGTCAGAAGAGCTGTCAATCAAACTTTTAAGTGAGTTACACCCACATCTGCAAACAACATGTAAAAATGGCGAGAAAGTAAAAGCTAGCCCACATAAATTTAAGTTCATTTTGGATCATATATTTGTCATAAGAGTTATCTACCTTACAATTCTCATCACTTTCTTATTTTCTTTTAAACAAAATGAAATATGACTTAAATTTTACTTAAATGTAAGTTTTAAAGGTTTTGAAAAAAAAAATTTTTTTTTGGTAATGTCATAAATAATAACATGTCCCCTTTTTTTTTCATTTCTTACCAGCCACATTTAACAATTTACCAGAGGAGATCCACCTACAGACTGCGTGTATTACAGGTGAGGGGCTACAACTGTCTCTAGTCTTTAATTACATCAGTTCCAATTATGTACTTCACCAATAATGCAGGCTAATGGTATCATACTATCGAAGTACATTTATAATAGGCGTGTAGTATTATTCATAATTTTCAAAAATCAGAGAGAATATGTTTGTACAGATTTTTTGATTGGTAAGAGTGAAAAGTAGACTAATTATTCGGTTACCCAAGGCATTCCCTAAATGACAGGTGACTTTTGTGACCTACTTTAGTCCATTATCATCTCTAAAGAGATGGTTAAGGTCATTTAAAGAATAAAAGGGACGAAATTTTATAAGAATTAATTAATACATAATTGATAAAATATCGAAACCGGCTATCAGGGCCTCCAAATTACTCGTACATGTCATTTCCTGTAAATAATAACAATTTTCTGCATTCATTTTCCAAGTTTAAAACAGTTATAATCTTCAAATACTTCCCTTGAATATTTCCTTTGTGGACAAAAATTCATTCTGCTATAGAAGTTGGCTGGCTCCTGTAACTTGTGATGAACATGCAATCATTTCAAAGTTGATAAATATCATCCATTTATCGTTTTGTTGTTTTTGTATAATATTAGAATAAGATGATGTGGGGTGAGCAAAAAAAATCACCAAGATGAGCTATACTATCACTTTCATGATTGATGTTTAAACATTTTCAAATTCTTCTCCGATTCTTGCCTTGTAAATGTTATGTGGCATTGATGAGGAAATGAGGACAGAAGTTGTGAATTTCATGTCCCCTGTCTCGTATAGGGCTGAGTTGTGGAGCAGAACCCCCAGAAAATGATGCAATCTGCGAAAATCATTTTCTCTATTCTGTGAAATCTAGCAGACAAATATTGTATGCCGAATCATGATGAACTAGACATATTTTACCATTATTGTGAATTTCTCACCTCTGGCTGAGGGATTCTGTAGTAATATGTATATATAAGTAATATAGTATATTCATGTTGTGAAAATATATTATTTCTTTGAAAATATACTTGATTGCTGGACATTGATGTCTGTTGTTCATTTTATGGATGATGTATGTATATTATATTTTTAGATATAAATAATATAAAGAAAGGCACAACCAATTACCCAGTGATTTACGGTCTAGGTAGGTGCAAGATTCATTTATCAAACTGTAGTAAATGCATGAATTTTAAAATGAAGAGGGCCAGCGATTTGACTTTACACTCAGATCTAGCATAATGAATATCTATTTCATTAGTAAACAGGAATATGCTCGTGCAGTTTTTGTTTCAGTTTTGTCCTGGAGTACTACAGTATCAATGATTCAGATGTTTTTTGACTAGTTGTATATTTGCTGGATATGTCATGTATTTTACAACACATTTCTTAAATTTATCTAGAGAACAATATGTTTAGGATGATATTTTGGATATCTATATAAATATTCTGGAGATGTTATTTTGGATATCTATATAAATATTCTGGAGATGTTATTTTGGATATCTATATAAATATTCTGGAGATGTTATTTTGGATATATATATAAATATTCTGGAGATGTTATTTTGGATATCTATATAAATATATTCTGGAGATGTTATTTTGGATATCTATATAAATATTCTAGAGATGTTATTTTGGATATCTATATAAATATTCTGGAGATGTTATTTTGGATATCTATATAAATATTCTGGAGATGTTATTTTGGATATCTATATAAATATTCTGGAGATGTTATTTTGGATATCTATATAAATATTCTGGAGATGTTATTTTGGATATCTATATAAATATATTCTGGAGATGTTATTTTGGATATCTATATAAATATTCTGGAGATGTTATTTTGGATATCTATATAAATATTCTGGAGATGTTATTTTGGATATCTATATAAATATTCTGGAGATGTTATTTTGGATATCTATATAAATATTCTGGAGATGTTATTTTGGATATCTATATAAATATTCTGGAGATGTTATTTTGGATATCTATATAAATATATTCTGGAGATGTTATTTTGGATATCTATATAAATATTCTGGAGATGTTATTTTGGATATCTATATAAATATTCTGGAGATGTTATTTTGGATATCTATATAAATATTCTGGAGATGTTATTTTGGATATCTATATAAATATTCTGGAGATGTTATTTTGGATATCTATATAAATATTCTGGAGATGTTATTTTGGATATTTATGAAAATATTCTGGAAATTTTTTATGTAGTGTTCAATTGAACAAAAATAAAAAAGCTAAAATTCATACACAGTGTAACTGACCAAATTTACAGTATGTGTATTGTGATTTATAGCATGTATCATGATGAAAATTGTGATTTACAGTATGTATTTAAGAAATGGCTGTTTTAATGTTCAAGTATACCAGAGATTGAACTGATGTCTATCTGTAAACTCTAGAATCCATGTAGTGGATATTAAAACAAGTAGTCATACTTTATGACTAAATTTCCAATGACAATTTTAAACTATTAAATTATAATCTTTATTTCTGAACTATTTGTACAGAGGAAAAAAGTTAGGTCAAAGTTCATATTCATTGTGAAATAAATCTATGACATCATAGTTAAACCCATTGAATTATTTGTCTGCGACATTAAAAATACAAGATTATACAATATGTACTTTAACATTAAAGTTTATACAGATATGAACTTTGAAAACTTATAATAGAAAATAGAGGGAGACTGTGTGCAAAATTTAATTATATTGTGATTTACAGTATGTAATTATAGAAGGTATATTGTGATTGATGGTATGTATATTGTGATTTACAGTATGTATTTATAGTAGGTATGTTGTGATTGATGGTATGTATATTGTGATTTACAGTATGTAAATTACATTCTTATTTTAATAGTTACAGTATGCATATTGTGACATACAGTATGAATATTGTGATTTACAGTATGTGTATTGTGATTTACAGTATGTATATTGTGATTTACAGTATGTATATTGTGAGTAACAGTAACTGTATTATATTGTGATTTACAGTATGTATATTGTGATTTACAGTATGTATATTGTGAGTAACAGTAACTGTATTATATTGTGATTTACAGTATGTATATTGTGATTTACAGTTTGTGTATTATATTGTAATTTACAGTTTTTGTATTGTGATCAACAGTACATGTATTATATAGTGGCGTCGGTGGCCTAGTGGTTAGGCTGTTAGACTCTTCGACCGAAGGGTTGTGGGTTCAAGCCTAGGCCACGGCAGGACCAACATTGTGACCTTGGGAAAGGCACTTTACATGATTTTCCTCACTCCACCCAAATGTAAAAGGAGTACCTGGCTATAGACAGTGAAAGATATTGTTAGAATGTTAGTGCTCTAGTGCCTTAACGGCAGCTATCACTGTGAAAGCTCTGGAATGGTATAAGGTCTGCTGGGGTAATTGTATAACACTTTGAGCAGCATATGCTAGAAAAAGCGCTATATAAAAACCAATCATTATTATTATTTACATAATGAATATTGTGATTTACAGTGTGTATATTGTGATTTACAGTACATGTATTGTGATTTACAGTATGTATATTGTGATTTACAGTATGTGTATTGTGATTTACAGTATGTATATTGTGATTTACAGTACATGTATTGTGATTTACAGTACATGTATTGTGATTTACAGTATGTGTATTGTGATTTACAGTATGTGTATTGTGATTTACAGTATGTATATTGTGATTTACAGTGCATGTATTGTGATTTACAGTACATGTATTCTGATTTACAGTATGTATATTGTGATTTACAGTTCATGTATTGTGATTTACAGTACATGTATTGTGATTTACAGTACATGTATTGTGATTTACAGTACATGTATTGTGATTTACAGTACATGTATTGTGATTTACAGTACATGTATTGTGATTTACAGTATGTATATTGTGATTTACAGTTTGTATATTGTGATTTACAGTACATGTATTATATTGTGCTTTAATTTAGTGATACACCTAAACAGTGGAGAAATCCAGAGGGCGACATTTCTAGACAGAGGTCCAGATCAACCAATCAGATCAGCCCGTCATTTCACAGGGAGTGAAGAGGTTAGATATCATATTTCCCAGCAAAATAAATCTTGAAATTTTAATCCAAGATTTCATTTCATTGCGACTTGTTTTCTTTGCATGAATTAAAAAACAGAATGCCCAAAGAAGCAATTTCAAAGTGATGTGATGGAGTAGACTATAAATGAAATCGTTTTGGGTCAAAATGATTTCTGCACAAATTAATCACCTCCTCCTCCATTACATCAAAATAAGGCAAATATCTTTGTAATGATATTGTAGCTTTAAAGGGATTAAACGAAATAGGGCTTTAAATCTGAGCTAAATAATATTTTTGTGCCTCAGTGTAAAAGAGCACAGAATCATATGCCTAGTACAAAGCCCAGTATACAACAAATATTGTAATCATTTCTGTAGCAGACAAACACTTGTATATATTGTCATTTTTGAAAAGAGATTTATAAACAGAATTTTTCTTCAGATAATCAACATTTACGACCACAAGAAAGGGATGCTTTCCATTGGTCCATTTAACTACAGTACTATGGACGAAATAGACCTTCTTTGTCGACTTCCAAATCAATTCATTCGAGAGGTTTGTGTCTGTTATCTCACAGATTATTATTTAGAGAGACAGGAAGACTGCTGTTTCACCAAATTCGAATTCTGTTCAAAAATTCGTATTTGAGTGGAAAGAAAATTTAAAAATTGTCACTTTTTGTGAAACTCTAGCCATTGAGGATGACAAGTACTATCATAAACTTTGTAGTCAAAGCAATGGTAAAATAAAACGTAATTCATAAGAATTGATCAGAGACATGACGCAAATTCAATTTAAGCTTAATTATCACGTACACCAGTATGATCAAGGATGTCGTGGAGTTTTGCATTGTAACAGTTAATCTTCAGTGATTGATCAAATCACCATTCCAAACATTGCAACACCACGTAACAATATGATGCATTGTTCTATTTTCTAAAACTATAGTGAATTTAACCCAAGATGGCTTAGTGGTCATATCCAAAAGGAATCATGACTCACAGCTGGTTAGCATTATTGCAGTACTGATATAGTGTATAGCAATAATGAAGTATTGATATAGTAGTTGGCAGTCATGAAGTACTGACATAGTGTTTAGCAGTAATGGGGTAGTGACATAATGTTTCACAGTAATGGAGTACTGGCATAGTGTTTAGCAGTAATGGGGTAGTGACATAATGTTTAGCAGTAATGGAGTACTGGCATAGTGTTTAGCAGTAATGGGGTAGTGACATAATGTTTAACAGTAATGGAGTACTGGCATAGTGTTTAGCAGTAATGGGGTAGTGACATAATGTTTAGCAGTAATGGAGTACTGGCATAGTGTTTAGCAGTAATGGGATAGTGACATAATGTTTAGCAGTAATGGAGTACTGGCATAGTGTTTAGCAGTAATGGGGTAGTGACATAATGTTTAACAGTAATGGAGTACTGGCATAGTGTTTAGCAGTAATGGGGTAGTGACATAATGTTTAACAGTAATGGAGTACTGACATAGTGTTTAGCAGTAATGGGGTAGTGACATAATGTTTAACAGTAATGGAGTACTGGCATAGAGTTTAGCAGTAATGGGGTAGTGACATAATGTTTAACAGTAATGGAGTACTGGCATAGTGTTTAGCAGTAATGGGGTAGTGACATAATGTTTAACAGTAATGGAGTACTGGCATAGAGTGTACCAATGTATTACACAACAAAGAAAATTACATTGGATGGGGAAAAAATGGAAGATACGCACAATAATTTGAAATTTAAAGCATTAAAATTTATCTTGATTTAATGAAAAATAATTCAAACATTGCACCTAGCTTTAGTCAAAAGTCACAGGGGAAAAAATTATACCCTTATGGGATTCAAACTCGTGACCTACAGATTGGTAGCCTGGCATCTTAACTGACTGAGCTAACCACATATGTAACAAATTTTAAAGGACAGATATTGTATGACTGATTCTCATATATGCATTTATTATTCAAAGATAAGTCGGTCATAATGATTTTACTATGAACACATATTTGTTAGAAAAAGTTTTATATAATTTGGGTTCTTTTGCAATTCATGGGTAGGACAAAGTGTATTATAAACCACAAAGAATAAAAAAAAATATATACAACCAGTGTTTGCTTTGATAGAATTTCAACATCCTCTGCATGAAATGTGTGTGACCATGAAATAATATTGACACAGAAATAAGATGCCCAGTTTTATAAGTTCAAAAGAATGTTTTCATTCCATACTTTTTACATTCAGAATGTGTCCAATGAATACGAGAAGAATCTTCTAAATAAAAAAAAACTAATAATAATAATAAAGTTAGACTAAACACTTTGCATTTTTTCATCATCCATTAATTGCTATTCTCAGAAGAAAAAGAAAGACTTCCATAGGAAGTATGGCACGCACTAATAGAAACAGTAGATTGCTAAAGTGCTTTTGTCATTGTTGATTTTTTTAGCAAATTCACAATATCTCTAAAGTGTTGGTTCTGAATACAGATATGAGGTCAGATAAATAAGGATATATAAAACACTATAAGTGACCCAATGACACAAACAATATGAAATTGTTAAATTCTCAAGACAACCTGTCCCTTTTTCAGGATGACCAAATATTTACATAGAAAAATAAAATAACAATGCAAACTTGCACTAAACTACAAAAGCTGAGAAAAACAGAACATTTACATATTGAAATTATCAAGTGTAATATGAAGCAATAAAAAAAAAAGCATTTGTTCTGAATGAGAGCCGGGGACTAAACTGAACTTTTATGTGTAAAACCTTATAAAAACATCTTTGATTTTATTGATACTAGTTAAACTAATGATATTTAGAATAAGCAGGTTGTCCTTTACCAAAATTGTAAATGTTATGATATTAGGGGAAGGGGTTTTGGTATGAGGGCGGGGTCAAAATGGTCAGTGATTAAATGGGTTAACAACTGAACATTTTTAATTTCTTGATTACTGCCTTTCCACACTTTCCACGTTTGTTGTGAAGCATCTATGGAACAAGGGTAACATAAATTTAACTTTTGGGACTCCTGCACCCCTGGGGATTTAGGGGTGGGACGAAAAACAGCCAAAGAATTGATTAATTTTCAAAATGCATCTCTACAACTGCACATCTATAAGAAAAACTGAATTACATGATTCGTGAGGTAGAGGTTCAGACTGCTGAATGGGAAAACATTTAAAAATAACTTTACCCAGGGGTAGGGGTTTAATTGTTTCCAAGGTCCGGCCAAACTTATTATAAGAGCAAAAATTTCCTTTGCCAAAATAACATCTAGTATTGCTTTATAGTGTAATTATATATACATGTACATCAGGTAAAAAAATTCCCACACACCTTAGCTTCATTACACATTTCCTGTAGTTTTTATCTATGACAATATGATTGGTGTGCTATTATCATTATTATTATGTACCAAATTTCTTGAGCACTTTTTTCATGTATAAAACACGTTCAAAAGTACTTTACATCATAATAAAATGCCATATCATATAAAAAATACTAAACATATAAAACATTTTTTTTTTATTACCCCATTAAAAATGTTTCTTAGTCCAAGGTTCACCCAAATTTAATTGTAATCATCTAAACTTTTTAAAGATATACAGACAGACAGACAGACAGGCTCTCCACTTTGTTTGCAAAGCCATAAGAACTAGTTTTGTCTGCAGTGCATTGAAAGTTAACCAGAGATCGACGCTGTAGATTGAAAGCACTCAAACGTCAAAATTTCTCACAGAGGACCACCAACCAGGAAATGTAGTAAACTTTCACCAAAACACTTACATTGTAATGAAAACGAATCATTTCAGTTTGAGAGTGTCAGAAAGAGAGAACAGGTCTCCTCTCTCCGAGTTTCAGCAGAAATCACAATGAAAGCCACGCGTCTTGCAAAAAAGAAAAATGGTTTATTAGGATCAAACAATAACATTCAGGGATCGCAAATCTCCGCTGACGCCGGGCTAGCACTCACCCCTCCCCCATCCTGAAAAATTCCTGGATCCACACCCAGATTTCTCCAAATGATAACAAAATCCACACACAGCATAATTCAGCTAAAGAACTCTTCTGTTTATAACTTGTAACACAGACAATCAATTTTCCTTGAAGCAAAGTATTCAAATATTTTCTTGACAACTTGTGTTGTTTGGAACATTTCTTACCCGATTCCTAGATTATACAGATGCGATAAAAATTCAGAGAAAAAGCAAGAGACAGAGAAAACAATTTTTATTATTTTTTAACAACCCTTAAAGGACGTGTAAAAATAACATTTGATGTAAGAAATGAATTACATTAAGAGTCAATTCATTTCATGACGTCCGACAATTTTTTCACTACACGGAGCTTTGACACCAGACTCCTGGGCCATAAAACTTAGACGAGCTCACTTATTGATCATAGTTTCACTTTTGTCACTGTCTGTTCCTTCTATAAAAGTGAAACTTAGATCAATGTGAGCTCATCTCAAGTTTTTTAGCCACAGAGCCTGGTCAAGTGACTTACGTCCTACACACGCTTGTGGTCATACATTTTCCGTAGAATTATTTTTTCACCATGAAGAGCTCTTGTATGATTTCTGAAATAAATTAATATTTTTATATTGTAGTGATATTCTCATACTTCTTATATTGACGTGGGTAGCTCAGTGGTTAGATCACCTAACTAGTAAAACAAGGGTACCGGATTCAATACCCGATTTGATCCAAAGACATTTTTTTTAAATGTAGAAACGAGAGATAGAATGCAAGTGAATTTTACGTGAAATATCACGAAAAATGATACATTGAGAAACGTCGCGTATGTCCTTAAGAACCTTTTCTTCATATTTCCAGCATCTGTCCACGTCACCAGAGCAGGAGCCTGCGCACTTTGAAGATGCTGTTCGGGCAGCCTTGGTCCAGATCAGGGACCATCCGGAACCCCTCAGAACAGTGTTCAAAGGTGGCCAACCGCGACAGTACAAAATTGAATCCAATGGCTCATGGACGCGGTGTAACTGACGATCTATCGAGTGACGACGTGTAGAGCAGAATGATGCAGCTATTACATTAAAACTACTTAATGTTTTAAGTGGAAAAGTTCGAAGTTTTAAACTCTTTCTGTGATACGTGATATAGTATCTTTTGAATAGTTTTATTTATTAGCTTTTCTCATTGTTATGTACATCCTACTTTGCTACTTTATTGAGAATCAACGTTCACGTGTGGTATCGGTTTAGTTAATGCCTCGTTTGCTCGGGAGCTTCTAGGTGAACTGATCTGAACTAGCGGTTTGTAGTCAACACAGAAGTGGATCTATTACCTTATCATTCCGTGTATTTTTGATATTAAAGCTTTAAAAATCAGAAGATGGTTCTTACAAGTAATTGTATTGGCGACCAAGACCGTTAATAATATTTGCATAGATCTCTTGAAACATGTTGAATCGACTGGGAAGTGCTGTGGACGCCTCCCCGTTACATTGTAGAACTGTATACAGTATCCATGGTTAGGAGGAATGTTGGGGGTGTTTAGCATACATTGTGGACCATCAGTGCTATCTTTGTGAGAAATAATGTTTATCATTCAATTATTTTTTTCTTAAATAGTAAACTGAATGTTTTACATCAGATAGCAGCGAACTATTAGTGTTGGCCAAGCGCTTTGATTAGAAACCGTAATTGCAAAGAATGCCATTCCGTCCTCTCGTAGATCACCCCTCCTTTTTTTCAGGTTAATGTTTAATGCTTAGAATTATAGACGGATATGTAAAGTGCAGTTGGGGTGGGGATGATTAATGAAACTTTGAACCTTTAAAAGATAATATATTTTTTATTTCATTCTGGCAGTAATTCCATATTTCTGCAATTCGGAAAGAAAGACATTTGTGATAATAATTATATATTTGATACAAATATGCATGTTTATTTAATTTATAGTAGTAAATATATCAAAGAAAAAAGATTTGTTTGTAGATGCACTTGAAGTCAGTGATATTCCACTGCATGCTTGGCGACGGGGAATTTCAGGTCATGTGTATATATACAAGTCTTATTAATATACAAAGGGAGTGCTTGTAAAGTATTGATGGGGTTTTAAAAGTATAAATTTCTTTAATGCTCTTCAAAGGTTCCGTTATCTATTATATTTACACGGAATATACTCGGTGATTGCCTCAGTCTTAATCTCCAAAACGCTTGGAGTGTCACATAAACACCCAGTAAATCTCAGTGCGAGGAATTGCTGTGATTTACTACTCGGCCCCAGTGTCTATTCAGTCTAACACAGCAGCTGGTGTTTGTATGTTCTCGGCCGTCAATCACATTAGTTTTTCGACACAGCGCATCTGCTTCCATTACCAGACACCATTCCGGGTAAACACCAACACAGTCAGATCCTCGGGAAGCTGTGTCTGGAGTCGGTTCTAACACTGAAAACTGAAAAATTAAGAACTTTTATAATTAAACACGCGGAGGAAATCAATGTAAACAATATAACTTTTCTTTCTGTTTTTACACAAAAACATAATATAGGGTTTATTTCTGGTGTGAGATGGTCGATAAAAAAATAGTCGGGATTTTAGTTCGATTGAGTCCAGAACAGTGTGCACCATGATAAGATTCCTAGTATTGAGATAGAATATCTTTGCGCATGCATGTTTACTGTCTAAACGCTGTGTATACAGAGTGCATCTTCTACTGCAGTGTATCATAGCAAACTCATTGCATTCTGAAAGTCAAACATTGACGATGTGTCTGTCATCAGTTCCCGTAATGCCTCTGCAAGTACTATTCATTACCATTATATGGGATTCTAGTAGTCTGTCGATATCACTTCTTAGTGCTTTCTGAACGACAGAAGAACGCTTCATAAATCTGTTTTCTAAAAGGAAACTGAAGCAAGCCTTCCTTGAGTATGCCTCTACGTCCAATATGATATGGGTATGTATGTCCCATGGTAAGAAATTTGAATCCGTTCTACCGTCTGTAATGTTTGATTGTTTGTTTTACGTCCCGTCGAGAATTTTTCACCCATATTGAGACGTCACCAGTTGTAGGTGAAGTACCACAATTTAGACCTATGCTTAGCGCTCGGAGCCGTCTGTAACGTCTTGGTTTCCGTGTGACGTCACAGAACGAGTTTCTTTGACTGAGGGGTCACCCCCTATTGCTTTAGTTAGGTCAGAAGGCCTAAGCTCGCCAGATCACATACTGCTAGACATGGTTTACGAATGATATCTCAAATAGTGTATGAGCCTTAGCAATGAAAATTCGTATGGAAAGTTTCTATGACTTGACAATGACTTTTGTTTTCAAGGTTAGAAGGTCAAATGTAAAGGTCAGTGGATTACATGATACTAAATGGTTTACAGGTAATATCTCATATACAATTTGACTATTTTAGCTTTATCAATGAAACTGCACATGGAGAGTCCCCATGGGGATGACCCTTATTGTTATTAGGTCAAATTCCCAAATGGCAAGATTTTTTTTTACTCATGCTGTTTCGGATATTCCTTGAGCTTTAGCAACATGCCACACATGAGGAGTCTCCAGGAGTTAATGATGACTCATATTGTCTCTAGGTTAAAATATTCTGATGAGCCATCAAATACAGTGAGTCGCTGACTCAGAGCGATCAGTTATTCTGAAGTGATTCTTGTATTTGAGATGTCATGCACAATTATTTCTTGTCATATAAACCAGTGACTTAGAAACAGAGGATTCACAGAAATCTTGGAATGATTCTAACAGAGGGATCACAGAAATCCTAGAATGATTGTAACAATGGGATCACAGAAATCCTAGAATGATTCTAAGAGAGGGATCACAGAAATCCTAGAATGATTGTAACAGAGGGATCACAGAAATCCTAGAATGATTGTAACAGAGGGATCACAGAAATCCTAGAATGATTGTAACAGAGGGATCACAGAAATCCTAGAATGATTCTAAGAGAGGGATCACAGAAATCCTAGAATGATTGTAACAGAGGGATCACAGAAATCCTAGAATGATTGTAACAGAGGGATCACAGAAATCCTAGAATGATTGTAACAGAGGGATCACAGAAATCCTAGAATGATTGTAACAGAGAGATCACAGAAATCCTAGAATGATTGTAACAGAGGGATCACAGAAATCCTAGAATGATTGTATTTAAGATTCAGCAAGAAAGAACAGTCTCTATCACAAAAAGATGACATTTGATCCAAAGGTCAAGGTCACCACTTCACAAACAGGTAAACAAATTGTTTCCTCCGATTTCTAATATGATTAAGGATATATACGATGTTTCTGACAGTTTTTCTAAAATTATTTTTCATCTCCTCGTTATGATGAGCTCTTGTATGATTTAGGAAATAGATTTAACTTTTATAAATGCACATGGAGAGTCCCCATGGGGATGACCCTTATTGTCATTAGGTCAAATTCCCAATTGCCAAAGTTTTTTTTTACTCATGCTGTCTCGGATATTCCTTGAGCTTTAGCAACATGCCACACATGAGGAGTCTCCAGGAGTTAATGATGACTCATATTGTCTCTAGGTTAAAATATTCTGATGAGCCATCAAATACAGCGAGTCGCTGACTCAGAGCGATCAGTTATTCTGAAGTGATTCTTGTATTTGAGATGTCATGCACAATTATTTCTTGTCATATAAACCAGTGACTTAGAAACAGAGGATTCACAGAAATCTTGGAATGATTCTAACAGAGGGATCACAGAAATCCTAGAATGATTCTAAGAGAGGGATCACAGAAATCCTAGAATGATTGTAACAGTGGGATCACAGAAATCCTAGAATGATTGTAACAGAGGGATCACAGAAATCCTAGAATGATTGTAACAGAGGGATCACAGAAATCCTAGAATGATTGTAACAGAGGGATCACAGAAATCCTAGAATGATTCTAAGAGAGGGATCACAGAAATCCTAGAATGATTGTAACAGAGGGATCACAGAAATCCTAGAATGATTGTAACAGAGGGATCACAGAAATCCTAGAATGATTGTAACAAAGGGATCACAGAAATCCTAGAATGATTGTATTTAAGATTCAGCAAGAACAGTCTCTATCACAAAAAGATGACATTTGATCCAAAGGTCAAGGTCACCACTTCACAAACAGGTAAACAAATTGTTTCCTCCGATTTCTAATATGATTAAGGATATATACGATGTTTCCGACAGTTTTTCTAAAATTGTTTTTCATCTCCTCGTTATGATGAGCTCTTGTATGATTTAGGAAATAGATTTAACTTTTATACTGTAGTAATATTCCAAAATTTTTGTAACAGCCTGGGTAACTCGGAGGTTAGATCATCTAACTAGTACTGTAAAGGTCCCGGATGTGATGCCTACAATTGCTTCCGAGATTTTTCTCCCTTCTTTGCTACGGTATTGCCTATTTTGTAAAAAAAAAAACTAAAAAAAAAAAAATAATAAAATAAAAAATTACCGCAATACGTAAGAGCTGACTTAACATTTTCACTTGCATCGACCAGGAACTATCCAAATATGCTAACTCTAAAACAAACATGATAAAATACCCTAAGAAATATTGTAAAAACGAGACAGAATGCAAGTGATTTATCCGTGAAATGTCGCAAAAAATTAGGTATTATCGGGAAACGTAGCATATCTCCTTAAATAGCACCCCTGCTACAGAAAATCAATTCCCCTTTTAAAAAATCACATATTAATAACATACACGACGACATGAATTAAAATATTTTACATATAATATCCTTGCTTACTTTAAGCACATATTTAGCGACACGTGATATTGCTTACATGGCGCATGTCTTTCAAGGGGGAATAAAAACGGGGTAAAAAACGAAACATGATAAATAAAAAAGTTATAAAATGGAATCTCCCATGTTTTTGGTGAGTGGATGTGATTGATGGGTAGCCAATGATATGTGTGTTTTCTCTCCTGGAGGCGACAGAAAACACGTGTACTTGGACTGTATAAGCTTAATGACGGAATAATTAAACGCATTCGTCTTTCATAAAAGGACAGACCCACCAGGTTACTAAAGCATGTTATCTAAAAATTTTCTTGTTTAACAAAAAAAAAAAAAGAAAAAAAAAAAGAAAAAGTAGTGAGTACAGTAATGGATGTGTACATCGCTATGACAAAGCTAAAACATTTCTTTGCTACATTATACTCCCCTCATTTATCACAGGAAATGTAACTTCCTATCTCGCTCTCCAGGTTGATCTCAATAATTTTGTGAAATAACAAGGGATTAGTGGCGCTTTAATTGCTCGATGTATGATTAAGTTTTAGCCTCGTGTTTATACACGCGCTGATTAGTTAGAATATCACCTCCAGTACAGTCCCAACATTTTTTTTTTTTTTGATGAAAAGTTCTCAACTTCAGCCGTTCTTTTTTATTTATTTATTTATTTATTTTTGTTTTGTTTTTGTTTTTGTTTTTTGTTTTTTGTTTGTTTTTTTTTTGGTTCCCACTGACATGTAGTATTGTACCGTTGACACCCACCAGAAGTCACGTTCACAAACTGTGGACACATTTACAGCAGGTAAAGGATACATATTTTGGGTGTGAATTACACGTGTATATATTTACATTTCCATTGATTTTGCCTTTATGTGTTTACATATTGTAATGATAGCCATTTCGTCATGAACGCACTACAGTTGTAAACAATGCGCGTATGAATCTTGGTAAATATAGTGTGTCTGTTTTAACGACTTGGAATTCCGATAGAAATGAAAGTAAGTTGTAAATATAAGATATAAATTTCATTTTTGAAAATACATGCCAACTTGAAGCGTAGTTCATACCCTCTTGTATTTTCAGAATTTCAGAAATAAAATCTAAATAGATTCAACAACACTACATGTGGGTTTTGGTTTTTGTTGTTTTTTGGGGGTTTTTTTTTTAAGTTTACACAAGAAGCGAGTCGAAAGTCTTTTCTAAATAATAATAATAAAAAGAATAACTTACCCGAGTTGAAAGAACCCGGTAATATGAACGAGAAAAAGTTGTGGTACCTTTTCTCAACATCTGTATTTAATGCAGGGTCAAAGTGAAAATAGCACAAAACACGTGAGAAACACACTGGATTCGATATCTTGAAGAGATATAACCTAGCAGTAATGGAAGAAACTAACATCTTAATTTTGGAAGATGGAGGCAATTGACAACGCCCCTGGTCGTGAAAAGGAAAAGGTATCAATCTTGAGGGATCCACCTTGAAAATATTCTGGATTTACACCTGTGCCATGCTATTCAAATCCCCTATTTTAGGTCTCTTGTGCTTATTGCAGGTCTCAGTAGGATTGTCACGAACCAATCCATTTTATTTTACATAAGTACTTTATGTAGACTTCTATGGAGCGCCAAATTGACATAAAACTCAAATAATTGAGGATAGATCGTTGATTATTTTAAGATATCACCGATTGAGTTATTGCTCTCATCGATTAAAATGATGTGCGCATCAGAGCAGTCATTGCTCTCCTTAATTCAAATTGATGAGAGCATCAATGTGGTGGAATTATTGCTCGCAAAATTTAATTTGGGGCTCGGTATAAATGATTTTATGATCTCTTTAATTCAAATGAAGATAACTTTTAAAAGTAGATTATTTACAATGCTTTTATATAAGAAATTCATGTGCGCTTCACTTTTAAAGAGAGGAACAATTCAGTTAAAGAGATCATTCATTCAATTGTTGATGTGTCGAATTGAAAATATTTCTAATTATACAGTTGCTCTCTCTAAAAGAATTATGCGCATTAATTAATTTAATGATATCATTAATTCAAATGAAGAGAGCAATAATTCGATTACTGTGCGCATTACTTGAATTGATGTTCGCATTTAGTGAATTGTTGCTTTCTTCAATTTAATTGTTGATATCATCATTTCATTAGAGGAGAGCAACAAATTGATTATAGCCATCATTTCAGCAGAATAGTTAATGCTTTCATCAATTCAATTAATGCGCGCAGTAATTCAGAATTAAAGATATGAGTAATTATTTGAAGAGTTCGTTAATTGAATTGTTGTGCGCATCAAATGAATTAATGAGATCTTCAAATAATTATTATATTATAATTAAAGACATCTTCAATTATTTGAGTTTATGTTAAATTGGCGCTCCACAGACTTCATACAAGAGGATGACGACATTGCAGTTCCTGTTTTTCGATTGTGACCTTTTCATTTACATTTCTAGATAAAGGTCTCTTTAAAATTGCATGTATCCTAAGTCTCGTATCTATAGAAACGGACAAAAACAACTTTGATGTTAAAATAAGCGCAGTGCTCAATTTCACTCTACATTTGATTTTTCTCTGCATTCAACAGTCCTTCCTGTTACCATGACAACAAAAATTGATACTTAGAATAATCCACCTTTACTCACAGCTTTTAGCTTATATTCACGTTTATGTAGTAATGAATGTTTAGAATAGGGCAGAAACGCTAGTACCCGGAGTGTACATTTTATGTGTTCTGAGGGTGAACATTTTATGTGTTCTGTGTATGTAGTCATTATGGTGAATTTTACAACAAAAATAAATAAAAAGTAACATGCCGATAGTAGTACCTGACGTAAATAAAAGGAAATATGTGTTTTCTTCATGCTTTTCAAAATTATCCTGGTTCGTATGAAGGCAATGCTGAGTATTCACCGTCTAATAAGAAGGGGGGGGGGGGAGGGGGGAGGTGACGTGGACGTTATGTCACACTGAATGTTTTAGTTGGAGTTAAATGACAGTTTACTCAAACTTCTACTCCAGCAATTGTAATGATCCTGCGCCTTGCCTTGGAATATGACAATAGCAGATAAATATCATAACAAACCTGGTATCCTGACAATCTACACATCTTCAGATCTGATATGTCTCTATTTGGTTTTTCTGACAAATATTGTGACATTGATACAACAAGCAAAACCTCTTCAATTAAACATACTTTCTTTGTTAACATAGTCGTAAAACCATTTTAAATTACCTGATTATGTAAGATTGCAGCCCCAGGGGATTTTTGTGCTGTTCCCAGATCTTGTTTATAAAGTTGTCTGTAATGTATCTACGAGGAACTTTGGGAAAGAGACATATAGTTAATACCCCGTAATGTAAGCGCTTTGAAACACAAATGTAAATTTTTTATGATGCGACCAAAACTGGCGGAATATTACGACTGAACAGATGGGGATATTACAATTTTTTTTTTTTTTTGCTTTAATGGGTTTTGAATGAATTTAAAAGAGGGTAAATTGATTTCCGTTTCATTCCAGTTCACTGCTTATTTATGTTTCAGTGATGTTTCAGAGATAGAGGTTTTGAAGAAATTAATGAGCAGCGTCTATTAATAGGAATCTCGTTGTTCCAGAGAAACCTTGAAATACTTTATGTACAAACAGTACTATTTCTTCCCAAACTTTATCACTGAAGGGAGCAGACTTTCATTTCCTTTGAGGCAATGGAGAGCTGAGCAAACAGACTTGTATACTTTTTGGACGCCTTCTGAAATTGGTCGAGCATTTCTTCCGAGGACTCGCGGAGGTATCAAAGATTACAGATCTTTGTAGTTTTTGAATAACAAGTAGTGTCTTCTCGACCAGATCTAGGTAATTATCTAATCAAGAAGCATTTTCTGGCTTGACGGTATTTATACAGGTAAATTCGCGGCTATATATACAGGTGATATATTACCTGCCCTTGATAACGAACAACTCTACGGGTCATGTGACACACGTGGAAAAAAAAAGACTCTGTTAGACCAGATGCAATCAGCTGTGTACGCGTTAACATGCAACGGAAATAAAGATTTATTTTCTATTTTTTGTTCATGATGGAGCTTAGTTTGTTGAAGGAATCTACTGATTGTGCATGCACTGGATTTTTATCTAGCGAACATCCTTCCCGAGATTTGTTAATTTAATATCTTTTCCACTATCTACAAGTTTTGTTCTGATGAGTGTGAAAACAGACGAAAACAGAAATTTTAACAAGGGGAATCTGTCTCCTCGAGTTTTGGAGGATGATAAGCTCCCCCGGGGAATTACCGGTCCCTCCCGTCTCGTGGGTCACGACAGGGATAACAACAACATAAAAATGGGGAGTCTACCCGAGCTTCAGAATCTGATCCGGAGCAAGGATGAAAAAATCAAGGATCTCCAGCGGAAACTCCAAGAACGGGACGAGATCATTCAACAACTGAGGAGTCAGCTGGACAAATATCAGTCAGTTATCCCACAGTCCCTGAAGGCGACAGCCCGGCCCCGGAAACAGAGGGCCCAGGGGATATCTGCCGAACCCCACAGTGTGAAGGATTTAGTGAAAACGAGCAACAAAAAGCACTCCAAAACAGACAGGTATGTAGTACGATACAACAGTTACAAGTGTCCTCTCGCTGACAGTGTGCTTTATTTACATATATCTTGAATACTTGAGGTTGTAATTTTTAGTTAGATTCACTGTTAAACTTACAATGCAGGAGGTTCTGTGTAGATGAAAGGATCACGGTAGGATTTGACGTACGGACGTCTCGAAATCCTCTGTGCAAACACAATATTTGATAATAAAACTTCACACATTGTCGATTTAATAAAAGTATTAAAAGATTTGATTCGGAAAGGGATACTGTCGAAGACAGAGATAACGCGGGTTATCTCTGATAAAGGATGGGCCTTGATCAGCGGAGTATCCTGACTGTGGTCACAAACACAATAGCTGGTCTGGACACGGGAACTGTGTCAGCCCTGTGCCTCGAGCATTGGTACTTGCTTGCTTTAGTGTCTCGATAAAAAGGTCACGATCCGTCACAATCCGTCATTGTCCTCATTTCTAATTAAAACCACTAGTGTATTTAAATATATACATTTACATTAAACAACAAAATGTTTTCATTACGCAAGCGATGCCTTGTTATCAAAATTGATTTGTTTACTTGTTCAATAAATTAAAGCTCGACCCCCTAGGAAATTTAAATTACAATTGAATATTTACAAAACACTCGAGAAAGAGTTTGATAAGTCATCCCATTGACCAAAAAAAAACCCCAAAAAACGAAAGAATGTGCACGAGTATTCTTCCTGTTCTACAGTTGTCATGGCAATATTTTGATTGAATGTCTACATCTCTTCGTTAACTTGCTACGTGTTCTATGTGTAGTAATTCCGTATAAATTTGAATATAATGGTTTGGATTTCTAAATAGAGCCCCTTGGACAATATAAAGAGTCTGTTGTGGACATGCAACTGTATAAAAATGTCTGGTACAAGGCGTAAATGTCGCCGAGCAGACAATAAATTATTAACGAGAAACCAACAAGAAAAGTCCAGAGGGACTAGACACCTTGTTACGAGTTCTCTCCTCCAAATTATCTTCCTCAGGGAGAGATGCACATTGCACCTGACAGAGCAGTTGCATTTACCATTGTAAACATATCGTTTACGGATCAGACACTGGAGTCAAAGGAATTTTCCATTTACACACTATCTCAATTACGAACCTTTTCTCGCTGAGAATTGCATTGAGCAGTATATATGCTGTTGAATTTTAAAATGATGAATGCATTGTAAGTAAAGAAGTATTCAAATCACCCAGACAGACATTAAATATAGACATTCCACCAACAAATGGTGTGATGGATTTCGCAATTTTTGACAAAAATAACAAGTTGTCCATTTGAAGTATTGTTAACCCCAACGTTTGTCATGCACACAGTCGATCATATCGTAATCATTATACAATATTATGATCTAACATTGTAGCATTAAGTTAAGAACTAATCGAGAAATTGATCACTGTGTAAACAGCTGTACATGGCTGTTGACAATAGGACTGTATAACTGCTGATAAACGGCTGGGCTCTCTCTGATCGTCCACCCGGAGCAGCTGACGCCGAATTTCAGATGACATTAGATCGTGTTGCCGAAGGACGTCTGCTGTAATCCGAGTAGTATTGATGCTTAATTCTTATGCCTCTATAAACATCTATAATTTTTTTATTTGCAGTTTTCTTTTTGACTCGTACCTATCTGATAATGATTGCTTGCCATTTAATGAAACAACCTCCGTATGGGTATTTCGTATTGTGTGAAAGGCAAAGGTGCAGTAATGGAAGACAAGCGGAGTCTTCGGGTCGCGGGGTTTAGTTGTACTAAGAGGTGACCGTCTCCTGCGTATAGGTCAGGTTGTTTTTTTTCTGGATCTTCTGCTACATTTATGGCGCGACCTTCACGGTGGACTCTGTCGACATAATTAGGTTTACAGGAGACAGCTATGAAACATACACAGACTCATCGAAAACCTCTTCGTACGGAATCCATGCACAAACACGCCGTCTGTGTAATATTATAGGACATATTAAAAGAATCGCCAAAATGAAGATCCTCTTAATGCCTTGTGATTAAGAATGCGGGGCATAAAATATCTCCTTATAAAGCTGTAAAATGCAAATTGAAAACTAAAAAGTTGTAGTAGTAATCAACACGTGGTTTAGAGTTCTGCCGTCAATGATTGGTCCCATTTTCACGCTTATTGTGGTAAATTGCATGTAAATTTAACACACGGATGTCACTAATGACCTTATGAACCAATCTTTGTGCAGAACCATCTTTTATTGTGTATATATTGATAAACACCTTTTGTATACTTCCCTTCCCCGTCCTGTCAATTGCTTTACGTAAATCATGTAATTTTATGCGATTTGTGTCATTTTGATAGTGCGTGTGGTAATGTTTATGTTTACATTGAAAATGACGAATTGAAAAAGGAAAAAAATAATCTAAACTTTACTAGAGAGAGCGTCTTTTTTTTACAACATCAGTGGTAAAGTAAATGGTATAAATGCTTCGCAAACTGCATCATACAAAAACAAAATTTTAGATTCTTCAGTTACACGTAACGGCGTTTTCTGAAGCTCATAGCCCAGAGAGAGAGAGAGAGAGAGAGAGAGAGAGAGAGAGAGAAGAGAGAGAGAGAGGAGTATAAGTCATAATTGATTACTGATTTTAAATATAGCTGTAATTTTCTTTTCTATAATTGGTTCGGTGCTATTCTAAGAATTAATATATTTAGGCTATACATACACGGACGTAATATAGATATTGTCTATTCTAAAAGCGTGGAAAATAATAATGAACGTAGTATGTGCGAATTTGTGGATTCTATATATGTAGGGTTTTTTTTCTCTTCATAATCCCTCTAGCTTTTCGTCACCTTTGTCTGATTAAACTCATCCCTTTATTTTGACTGACGCACGAGTTTATTAGTTGATCTAAACGGAATCATGACTACAAAGTGCCCTAATATGCTTGACATTCACAGAGAATCTGGTTATATTTTAATTTGTGTGCAATGCTACAAATTTCTGAAAGGTCTGGTTTGTGAATTTTTCTCAACATTATTTTCTTTTTCATTTTTCTTTGTCGGTGTGTCAATTGTTTTAATGAAGCTATTTTTCAGACAGATATTTTGATGTATGCTGATGTCAGATTTAGAGAACATCAAACGTCTTCAAAAGCATTACCAGGTTGTAGAAAATGCCTGTCGTGTAAATCATATCAGCTCTTTTTCCAAAAAACCAACCGTGCGTGAATGAAAATGCGAGAAATGCCCCAGTATCACAGCGGTGTTTTTTGAGCCATTCTGTAAGTAGGTCGTTCAAAAGATTTCTCCAATTCAAATCCATGACCTTGTATACTGGTGCCAATCCATGACCTTGTAAACTGGTGCCAAATGTTCTCAAGTTAAATATGCTACTAATAAACTATTCATCATATTATCATTTTTAAAACGCATTGTATTTTAACTAACTATTTCAAGACCGTTAGAGGTCGCTGCTAATTGAGGAAGAATCTGCTACACAAAAGTCTTGGTGTGTACGAATTTTATATGTATTGCAAGTCATTTTCATTTATGAATAATTCATATTAAAACATTTATTTTCATAAAATTCAAGGGTAAATTATTTCGGTGAATGTAGCATGCCTAATTTAATAAAAAAAAAAAAATTTAGGTAGTTTTAAACCATTAAAGATGTTTTGAAACATTTTCACGGCACATCTATTGGGATTTGCTGTTGTATATAAGTTTTCTGCACAGTTTTTACCTTGTTAGTGTGCGTCTCTCGGAGACGTCTTGGAGCCCCGCTGTGGCGATCGGGACATACCGACAATGCTAGCGAACACCGACCCCGATGTCTTGGTATCTTAGATACATATTGATACTTGTTTTCAAAACTGTGGAGTAGGTGTCGAGATTAAAAAAACGAATTGGTAGAATTTATACAAACAATGGAGAACAACTGCAAAGAAGTTATCAGAGCCCAAAGTTCGAACTCCAGCGAAATTTCGCCACAGAGACCGTTATGAGGTTCGTATTGGTTTGCGAACAGGTATTGACACACCGACTAAAAAAAATTCAAAATGACAACATGTATTGTGCAACGGCAACCTTTAAGTTACAATGTGGCAACCTTTAAGTTACAATGCGGCGGAATATCCAAAATAAATCATAAACTGAATACAAATGAAGATACGCGTACTCTCTAGCAAGATGTTATACAGGACACGTATGTACTGCTTAGTAAAATGTATGGGTCCTGTCCGATGACTGTGACGTGCTTCGTGAGTCTTGGTTTCTTTTGTAATTAGTAGAACATTGGAAGTTTTATAATTAGAATCGCACGTAACTAACAACACGTTGATGACTGCAAGAGGTAAACGTGAAAGAGATATTTATCGGAGGATAATGTTGTCATATATGTTTGGAAGTTCTAGAGAAATGCAAAAAGATAAAGACTAGGTTATCATAACCGGTAAAAAAGCCATTTTGTTTTAAATGGACAATTCTTTCTCTTTAACTGTACCAGATACCTTAAAACATAGAACTCTAGTCGGCGCGGGTTCGATTCTCACTCAGGCCGACAAATGTGAGAAAGTTTGCCAGTTTACTTTCGGAAGGACGGTGGAGACCACCGACCTTCCGAAAGTACATTGTATCTGGGCTTTCTCCTCCATCAACAAAAACTGGACTCCACCAGATAACTGAAAAATTATCGAGTGTGGCGGAAAGCAACAATCAATCAATCAATAAAACATAGAAATAAATGTTTAATGTATACGCCTAATTGGTATTCTTCGAACACGTAGTCTGAGAATGCATTCAAATGCAAATCAGAGTGTAACCCGCACTGATCATTCATGCCGTGGCGGAAGTCACGCGAATTAAGCTCGGATTTCCTCTGAGATATTCTAATTTCGACAGGAGGAAGTCTGATTTGCGGTTCATTCGATCGTAAATAAATATATGTGTGCCTTTCAAGAGTTTTGTTGAGACCAAACTCTTTCTATTTGGGATGGTGGCAGGGCATAAAACCGAGTTACGTCATTTTGTTAAAACGCAAGTCGCGGCAACTCGTAAGCCGTACATTTTGCTAATTGTGAAGCATCACAGCGGTAATGTAGAGGAGATGTTTACAAAGTAGACAAAAAAACCATGGTAAGATTAACAAACAAATGCTTCACTGTGTATCAAGAGCAACAAAAGGACTCGATATGGAAAATGTGGAACAGTGTGATGAATAACGCTTGTCATAACTTTTGACAGAATTGTCAATGAATTAAAGCACGGGTTCTGTATTATGAAAGTAGACATCATGACCAACAGGTTTCCAGCAGAACAACGTATGAGAAATGTAAAATAAGTGTGGATTCTTTTGTCATCTTGCCAGCTCCATAGCATTCAATATTCATGGTCGTATGTTTATCTTAATTGTTGTATACATCACAGATAAATTGTTTCTAATCCACACCGTTGTCAAGTACCGCTGTCAGTATCTCTCTCTCTCTCTCTCTCTCTCTCTGACTAAATAAGAACTGTATCTCCATAACTGTGTAGTGGGAATATATTTGTTAAAAGCCATTTTATGGGAGTACAAACAAAAGAAAACCTAATGACGTTGAGTTGATTGTCAAAGAAACAATAGAAAAGGCGTACATAAAGTAAATGACAGTGAGAGCAAGGGATGTTTGAACTTCCGGCGCTACATTCTGATTAGTGCTTTCACGAGTAACAATTTTTGTTCAGATCAGGTACAATCCAAGGAAAACAATGAACGTTTGATATATGTGTGTGATCAACAATATACTTTGGATTAGAGTGAAGACATACGTAGAAATGACTGATTGTCACTACACAATGACTTTTAGATACAGAACGAAAATGTCAAAATCTTTATATTTGGTATCAGGATATATTTTCAAGTCCTCAATTTTGGGATTTTTCCAGGTCTGCAGCACTGTTTTGGCTAAAAGTATTCTGATTTCGCCGTTTCGCTTAAAAACTTACATTGTGATATCGTCAACCAAATGCAGCATCTGGTGCAAATTTCAAAGGTTACTTACTTAACTCGTATTATTGTCGTGCTCTGATCGGCATTGTTAGAGATAATGAATAAAAAACACAGACCAGAACAATTTGTTTTGCACATCTTTTGCCGTGCCGAGACGTACACGTGTATGGTATTACATGTCATTTAACGACTCATTTCCAGACGTTGTCCTCTTTCCAAGTTTCAAGCCTCTCAGACTATATATTATCAATTAATGGTTTCTTGAATATAATATTGCAACAATGTCCTTAAGTCTCAAGTCGTATTCGGATTTAGATGTTGTGGTTCTATTTTACTTGCACGGCCAGTTTTTGTCTGTGGTAATTTCATCTTGAGATCAGTGACTGCATCTTTTTCATTGTCTGTGGATCACGCAATGTTACTGTACAGTTAGAGAGGCCGTTTCACCTGCATCGAATCAGATGGCGCTTTGTTTACGTCGAAACATTCCAGGCTTCCTTAATTGAAACAAAATTTTTGATGAGTTTTAACCTTATTATCAGATATGATGGATAACGAATGGCCGGGGAGTAGATTTCTGCCTTTTTCTTTGATCTCTGTATTCGTTTTAATCTTTTCGCAAGCTAGGAAAATTATATAACATCAAATCAATTATATACACTATTAAAGAGTTGAAAATCATCAATTTTACATTTTCAGTTTTTAACAACAATGATAATTACAAGCAGGCGAAAGTATTTGACAACAAACATAAAGATAACATTTGTTTCGAAGAAGTTTCACCTTAAATTAAAATCACACTGATTTATGACGTTTTATCTGTTCATCTAAATTTTTCTTCAAAGATAGAAAACATTTTCTTGTTTCGCCAGCATTAGAGTCTGTCTGTTTATTACTAATTTAAGATGCTACACAATGCCATGTTAGATGGCTATCGGCGAACATCCGTGTAGTGCTTGTCAGAATTACCCCTAGAACACGCATACATGGATGAGAAAAATATAAATGACCTCTGTGACGTCATCAGTATTCGTGTTCCGCGATATGTCTCTATATCAATGGCGCTGTCCTGATGAACAATGCATCGTCACTGCTGATTGATCAGTGTTCTAATACAACTATGGAGTGTCAAGATAGAAGAAATGTGTAAATGCTTTTGGAAGCCTTTTTAATCTTTGACCAGTAGAGGAATGAGAGGAAAGTCCATTAAATCCTGGTACCGGTATTTCGCAGCAGGAAGAACCTGTTTGAATAGCTTATCTACCAATATCAAAGAAGAAACGAAACGAGGAAAAGTTTAGGATTTTTAGTGAGAGTTTGACATTTCACAGATAAGAGATTTATCAATTTTGAATTAAAAACAAAAACAATTTTGGGAATCTGACGATACAAGTTTTTGTTTTATTCTCCCGGGAAACTGGACGAAATGGGAACTCTGCGAGACCTACAGTTTTCTCTGAGGAATAAGATTGAGGAATTAAACCAAAGAGACAATCTTATTGACGAACTGGAGGCAGAACTAGACGAGAAAGATGAACTTATTGAGAAACTTAAAATGGAACTGGAGAAATGTAAAGCAGTGTTAAATTCTACTGTTGTGAAACCAACCAAAGAAAATGGGACTGTGAACAAGGAGCGAAACAAACGATGTGCAATTTCTGCGGAACCGTCCCAGTATGGTGTCAACGTGCAAACACCTTTGATAACAGTCAACAAACCAGAGGTGTAAGTAAATACATAAAAGAACATTCACAGCATGCATGGTATCTCTTATGATCATGTATACACATTTAGTATGTGCAAGAAAATAAAAATGGCACTGACCCATGGAACATAATTTCTTGCTAGGTTTGCTTAATGGCAAAGGATTGAAATATGCCTGGTGCCAGTGATAATGAAAATAAGTTATTTTTTGCGTTTCTCATCGAGTATTCTTGTACAGGAGTTGCAAAATTCAGTACTGTTCACCGGCACCGAACCTTCATGTTGAAAAAAAATAAATTATCACTACTTTTTTTTGTTGCCCGATTTATGACAAGGACTCCCATCTTTTTTCTGATGCATTTATAGATAGAAAATAATTTCCACTTTAACGAACCATGATAAAGAGTCTTAACTGACGCATGTGAAAGAGATGGCTGGGCGACGGGGCAGTGCGGCTGTTATTTTTATTATTATTTTGGTTTAAATTTCTTAAACGGTCAGCATCGAAATAACGTGCTAAAAAGGGTCGCGCGTATCGTATGCTATTGCAATATTCAACCATTTCAATACTAATGAAATATAAAGTTTCAAACAGTGCGCATATGCATTCCTTTCATAGCATTACTGCTGAATATCTGCGACTCTTCTAGCGATTTAGAAAAGCAAGATTATGACAACAATGCGAAAATTAAGCAAAAACACGCATGTTCTGTTAATCCAGACAGGTAGCGTTTCACTAATTGTCGGAGGAACATGTCTTTTTTTCTTCTTTTTTTTTTCTTTTGCACATTAGACGTCAATATTTTCTGAGCCCTACACAGACTCATGCCCTGGTAATCCGTATAATTTGTAATGGCTTTTTAATGACAATTCAATCCGGGAATTTACAAGTTGTCAGTAAATGCGCGATATACGTATAACATATTTCAGGAGAAATATATTGCTGGCAGTAAAAATGATATCAATGTTTGTTTTTGTTTGTTGTTTTTGGTTTGTTTGTTTGTTTGTTTGTTTTGTTTTTTGTTTTTTGTTTGTTTTGAAGCATCAGTACACTGTACTGTACTAAGAACTGTTGTTCAGTCGTAGTGTTATATGTGGTATCGTTCATCACGTGGGTTCGTACGTCTAAATGAAGGTGAAATTTCTCTCGTAACGTATCAAAGCCGATTAATTAGTGCAATGGGAAGACAAGCATTATTAATGCACATTATGGATGAAAATGGCTTTTTGGAATCAACTGATGAGTGAGCAATCTAAACTTCGCCAACAATGCATGTAAACTTCTTGCAGTATGAAATCGAAATATTGAATTTCAGTAATAAAATAATTTCTTGGCAATTTTGAATAGTATGGACTTTAATGGTATAAACTTTCGATAGTCTGTGATTTATCGCCAGACATATTTGACAGATACCTCAATGCTGTAGGTCTGTAGCTGACAAAGGAGAAGTTGTTCAAACCTTGTTTTACGAATTGGGATTTTATTTGTTGCTCGGGTCCGCTCAAAGACAAAGGCTTACCGATATAGATTCCAACGTTATCGGAATTCCCAGCTTCTGTGGAGGTCGCTAAGTGCAAATTCCTGTTACTGCGGTTAAAACCAGCAAATATAAAAATAAAAAAAAACCCACGAAAACTCGAGAAAAACCATTCACCGGGAACACTTGATGGGAATCTCTGTCCCCCATGCCTCATCCTTACGCTTCCATTGCACGTTACTACTCTTCCCCCGACGAAGGGTGCGTAAATCCACGTGCTTCTTCTTATCTCCGTGGAACTTTAGCAAGTTTTTATAGCGGTTACGATATAGATATAATTTTGAGTTTTTTGTTTAACTTTTCGTGATATACTCGTAAGATTGGGACATGCAGTTGAAAGAGGAACTGAGAATATTTGAATTTGCTGAAATAAGCCGACAGTGTATGTTGTTATGCATGGTTTTCATTCCAGTCTACATCCTTACAGGTGATATGCTGTGTTTATAAAACTTTGTCTTCCCTGTGATCAGACGAGCTGCGTTCTTCATCAGTGCACAACAATTAATTAATGGCAACTCTGAATGGCGCTTGCTCATTTGAGGAATAAGTAACACAAACATCCTTGTCTTGATTCTAAGAATTTTCAACATGCCCCAACACTTGTATTCAAAGACAGCGGCGAGCTGAAAGATCAAACGCGCTTTATTACAAGGCAGTGGTCTTAGCACAGGAGTAATCATATCACTGGTGTAATGCTAACTCTCCACTCCGGAAGAGCCGGTGGCGGGCGAGTAACGACGGGTTTCTTCCATCACCAGAACTTAACCAGGTGCTCTATCTGCTCATTTTTCAAAATTTGAAAAAATGGAATGTTTTGGCATTGCTTTCTCGAGATCCGAATCAGAACTCGTCATGAACCGTTAGAAGGAGCTAGCGAAGACAGCGAGTCTGTGAAGCTTGTTAGATTGATTAAAAATTGGAACAGATAGAAACAGATACAGGTAATTAGCTGTTAATTGTCGAGAGACCGTTTGTGCAAATATTACGTGTTTATGTACACCTGAAGTGAAGACACGAGACTGACTTTAAACTGTAAGAGGTCGTCTCTCAATAGAATTCACCAGATCCCATCATTTTCAGGATAAACCACAGCCAATAACAGATTCTCTACAGCGGGCAAGAAGTGATAATTGTCACCCTCGTTTTACTATCAGATGTTGTTCTTTGTCGTTGAATGACGTAAAATTCTTACCAGATCGATTGTCTTTCCTGATGATGTATATAGTACTCATAAAATAGATTACATTTCTACCTGAGATTGGTGTCTGGAAATTAAGCGAAAGCCTCCAATTTGAAGCGGTGTGACGAGTTCAGACAGTGATAGCAGGTTTTCGGAAGCACGATAAGTGTTATCAAATATTTGTTAAGCTGGTGCCCAGCTCCTCGGAATTAGCATCATCAAGACCAAACACTTGCACAACAGATTGTTCTTTAATCATTTGTGAAATATCTTTATCTGTCGGATTGCGTTTATAGTCTCAGCGGAAATTATTTCCGGAATTAACCTTAATTTAAACTTGCTAACGGTAGTCATGAATGGATGTTAAGGACAACATGGGAACCCTTCGTGACTTGCAGTTGTCCCTGAATGAGAAGATTCAGGAACTACGACAGCGAGATGAACTCATTGACGAGCTGGAATCCGAATTGGACGATAAAGATGACTTGATTAAGAAGCTTCAAAATGAACTGGACAAGTACAGGTCTATTTTAAAACCCGCCTCTACGGTGGTTCAGCCCGCCAAAAAACGGATAGCCCAGTCCAGAGACCGTATCAAAAGGACGGCCATATCAGCGGAATCACCCAACTTCAGTTCAGTTTTAGCCTCATATAAAACTGTTAAGGTGCCTAAATCTAACACGTAAGTACGATATCCCTTATTTGGTGAAAGAAAATGACCACAAGGGAATTAGTACGAATGAGCATCTGCGACATCGCTGTCTGGACAGTCTGAAAACTGACCAAATTGACATGCTTTTAAAAAAGATATATATTAACACATGCGTGTAGTTTAAGTGTTTTCTCTCATTTGTTTACTTTGCTGAAGATTTGTAGAGAAATGACAAAGCTCTCATGGTCAGATTATCTCAGAAAAGTAACGAACTTCACACTGGTACGGGGCACACTGAAGGAATCCTTTAAACTTCCGGCGTTATCTTCTGCCTTCAGTTTGAGATAGTAGTGATTTATTTTCAAAATCACCACTTAAAAACAACAACCGCCAACAATAAAATTTATCACCTTATATAAATCAGGCACAGAACTCTTCAGTATGTTGGAGATTTTAAGCGTTATCGGCTGCGATGCCATCTTTGTTGCAGTAGTAGCAAATAATTAAACTTAAACACACGTGCAGAAGTATTGAAAAATGGCTCATCAAGGACCATTACTTGAAATTTTTATTTTTTTATTTCTTACTTCTCCTCCGTACATGGTTTGGCTGTACCAAACACTTCGTAATGACTCGTGACGTACTCATAGAGTATATTTCAAAGCATGACAAAATTGTATATGAATGAACCATATTGGATAACGTTTCAAACCGGAATTCCTTTTATCTTTGCAGACCCTCTCAGAAAAAAATAATAAAATAAAGATTTTTTTCTTTTGATGTCAATATGAGTCGGAACCATGTCTATGATTCTATTTCTGATTAATACTATTAACAAACATTCCAGGCTGAGTTTTTCGTACTTTAAATACAGAATACAATTACTACTGCACTAAATACTGTCACCCAAGTCAGCGGAATATATTGTTAAGGCCTCTTAAAACAGTCGCTTTATTTTAAAAAAAAAGGTTGTTTTTTTTAAAGTAAATTTTGTCATTTGTGAATCAAAAGCGTCTTTCGACAACTGCACTGAATCATTGATAACGGGCCTATTCATGAACCCAATAAATTATCGAATACTACCGAGAATGTCTGCATCCGCCAGTCCGCATTGTATCACAGATATAATCCTCGCTTGTCTCATCGATATCATCTCCACCCAGGAATTCAATGTTTTATTGACAATGCGTCCCTCCCAACTCTTTAATTTCAATTTATCAGTTGCATAATATCTTTAATATCTAATCGAATGCACCCCCAATGATAACTCTATAAGGACCCCCCCCTCCCCCTTACATCAACATCTGTGGAAATAACCTCTCCAGATTCTATTTATTATCCAGAGATTTAACATTTAAGCAGAAGAAAAAATATTTTTTAAATTTATTCTCCCATCTTAAATCCAATTTATTATGATATCTGTGTTATTTTATCCTGCGCCTCATCAATGAAGTCTCCATCTTGAATCCATTGTACTGTAATTCATACATTTAACAATGAGCGACAAAACTCGGTCATTGAAGGCTTTGATCTCGCCTTTGTTTCGGGAAATCGTACAGTACAGCTACAGTAAAAGAAATTCGGCATGATTAAGGATGTTGAAGTCGTAGATTAAGATCGATATTTTCCTGATATTTCGAAATGAAGGTGTTTACACGACGCTTATTATTATTATTATTATTATGTACCAAATTTCTTGAGCACTTTTTTCATGTATAAAACACGTTCAAAAGTACTTTACATCATAATAAAATGCCATATCATATAAAAAATACCAAACATATAAAAAAGAATTTTTTTATTAAGCATAAATTTTTAGCTGCAGCAGTTGAAAATGAATCTGCATTCACTTTTTTTCCTGCATATCACGTATAAAATACGGAAAGCTGTAGCGGGTGCAGTCTTCTTTCACACTTAGTAACTATTCTTGTATTGTATCTCCGTTGTATTCTATTTTCAGTTCCCGGGAATTAATTCGGACAGCAATCCTTGACAATGATTTTATGAAGAACCTCGACATGGGACAGATTCGGGAGATTGTGGATTGCATGTACCCGGTGGACTACACCAAAGACAGTCTCATCATCAAGGAGGGGGACGTGGGCTCACTTGTCTACGTCATGGAAGGTAAGGACCCGTCCCCCCCAAAAAACAACTAGGGCTGCATGTTATGGAGTCCTGATTATGCGCAAGTAATTAATATTCGCTTTAATTCGCGAGAAAAAAAAAAAACTTTCTCAAGAAATAAAAATTCTCGCTTTTAGGCAAGCCCTATAGAGTATAAAACACGGGGTTTTTTTTTATTCTTGTAAATTGTATACGTACGTCTCGCAAACAGATGTTGAACAACCTTTTGTCAAATTAAGTTATAATGTAAACAGATACTCGTGACCTTGTAGTTCAAGGTCATTGGATTAAACTAATTATACCGATGTGTGCTGAGAATGTACGAGGAACTGTGGTCTCTCGGACATAAACACTCGAATCTTATCTGGCGATACATGCACTGAAAGAAAACAGGTCCGGGATAACAGCGCGAGTCCAGGTTATGGTACCAAAAATATGAAAAATGACGTGAATTTACATGAAACGGAAAGTTGGCTATGAGTGTTTTGACGTATATTTACATTATAAGTCTTTCCACACATGTTCAATGTGTTAACCATTAATAGGACGAACAAGAACTGGTTTGCTTCTTTTGAAAATGCACTTAATGGTTGCATTACTGTGTTTGTTAACAGTGAAATTATATAGAAACAAAGCCTAACTATTTTGTTGCGTAGTCAAGCTTTCCATTAATTGATTGGTATTCGTTTCGCTTTTATGGATCAAGTGTTTGAACGTTTTCATATCTCTCGTTTTTAAGGAAATTAACGCACAGATTTAGTAGTAAAAATGTTAATATTATTAAACTTTATAATTGGTTTGGGATACACAAGTACTTCAGAGAAACGGAAAATGAAATACACCTTCCCGTCAGAGAACAACGAAATTCTTCTGTGTAATAATACAGTTTTATAAATGCATGCTTATCAATATCAGAAATGCTTTTCATTTAGTTCCGTTGGAATGCCACATCATTCTTAAAGGTAAAAGGTTATCATATTATTCATATATTGATCTAGACTGCCTAACGACAAGATTTTCCAGCCATCTTATTCTAAATATAATTTAAATAATGTGTTGGTTCAATAGTTGTACTTTAAAGTTTTCCGACCTTGAAGTGTGTATACAGCTGATATCAAACGGGACTTCCAGAGGTGCGACGGAGTTTGAAATTCTTAGAATATGTATTCCTCTTGTCTGTGGTATGAAATAACGCATTATCTTATTTAATCTACCGAAAAGTTAAATGATTTTCAGTTTTCCAAACACTGTGCTTGTTTACATCTCCAGATAACTCTCTCGTGCAGGGTAATTGAAAAGCCGAAGGGGGATGCTATTTCATTCAGCGCGGAGAAGGACGAATAACAAGGGGCGAAGAAAGCCGAGCTGGCGTGCCTCTGTTCACGCCGCATTTGGTTTACTGATGATTTGGTTAAAAAAAAAAACTAAAAAAAAAAATTGAAAAGAAAGAAAGAAATGGAAAAAATCATAAACGAGCAGAGATCAGTATAACATGTTTATGCCGTATCGCTTTGATATATTATCTGTGTGGGATTGTTCTTATGCACTTAATACAGGAATAATTCATGAAACGGGAAGCATGTGTATGATATGGAGTCTGTTATTTTCGTGGTGGTTCAATTCACGTGCATTTTGAGGTGTAAAGTATGCCAGAGAATTTACATACCAACAAATTATCATTTGGCAATAATTCACGTTTCATCCGCGAAAATTGGATCTCATAAAAATAGGTGATTAATGTCGAAATGGCCGAGATGCCCTAGCGCTCAAATACTGCGGAGGAAGATGCCCTCTGGATAAATTGATGGTGCTGCCATCTGTCAGAATCAGCAGCGACCCTTGTCATGCTGTACTCAGACTTTCCAGAGTGTGGCTGAAGGGTTGCTTTCTGATTGCGTCATCACCAGTCATGAAAATGTTACACGTTAAGTAAGGTTCCCGCATTCACTGTCTCCTCGTCTACTATATGGTTAAGCCAAACAGAGATAAAAATTGTGAAAGATTTACAGTAACATATTCCTTAACAGTTTAACTAATGCCAATTCTCGATAGAAGCACTGATGCGTCGACGATTTAAAGGTTCTACCATTCCAGTTATCTAGACCTTGTCTGTAAATCCATTCAAAGCGGTCCTATTTACAACGAAACATAAATGAAATATTGAGGGAAAAAACAATACTGGTCAAAACATTTCTCTTGAAAGAAACTAAAGAATATGTGGATAATGCAGCTTTAATTGTACAGAAGACGAATTACGTTTCCTAAATGATTGCCCATTCTATGTGGAAGAGAGAAATATATTTTTACACACACACACACACACACACACACACACACACACACACACACACACAAATATATATATATATATATATACTCAAAATGAATTTTATCTATTTAACAAATTAGATTTATTTGGTTGATGATTAGTGAAGACAAACTAGAAACTAGTAATTGTGAAATTGAGTGAATATTTTGTTAAATCTTTCAGAAAAAGAGATGATGTTATGAAACTGCAACATTGCATCTCGTTATTATTTACATGTTGGTACAACATTGATCTTGTCTATTTACTTTTGTGTACACCCGAATTGTAAACTGTATCTATTTGTTTCCATAAATGCCGCTTCTACATATAGTTCGTAGTTCGTGTTGTCATCTTTATAAACATTTTTATTGTTACGCTCTCCTGGCCCCAAAATTTGGAATCAATTTATCTTGTATATCTTACTCTTTGTTTACCCTTTTCCACTTGCTCGGAAAAAATCTCGAATTCTTTTATTGTCATGCTTCTGAAAAATCGTAATTAGTAGATCAATTCTGTTAAATATCCTCACTGTAGCCAGAAAGAAACCTACCTACCTACGTAACCACCCACACCCGTCTATTGGTAGCATTAATTAGAGACTGGCGGAGAGAAAACGCACACAATTTTAATTTAGAAAAAGCATATTGATCCACATTTCTGAAAATTATTTTCAAGGTTTCGACAATATATAGAATAGAAATAACAGTCTTTCAATTTTTTTTGATCACCTGCGTGAGTATAAAAACACTACTGAATATAGTTAAAAAATGTTTTATTTTCGAGTTTTGGGCCCACAGAGGCAAAACACTAAAACATAAATTCATGATATGATTAAACATTAATTGACAAAATTAATTAATTGCTATGTTTTATGTTGATATGTGTGGATTAGTCTTGATGTAGTGCACGTTTGAAGAACAAACCACGTGTGGGTTGTTAGTATTGTGAGTGTATATAAACAATGGAAACGAGCGGTAAAATGATTAGGCAGAAATCTCTCTTGTTTTTATCTTCCACAGAATAAAAACAACCTTTATTTCTTATATTTTGTAAGATAGAGGTTTTTATGTCAAGTTGAATGGACTGTTTTACATTTGGCTTTTTAAAAAAAAAATCCAAAGTAGTAAAATATGTTGCATTTGAAAAGTTCACTTTGAATAATCTTAAAAAATAAATCAATGGCCAAAATAATGAAATAAAAGGTTTCCTATTACCCGTCCCGCCGGGACTTAAAGCAGCCGATCTAGATTTTTTTCTAACCAAATTTCCGGGGGAAAATCATTTTCGGATTGGTATTTGTTTTAATTCTTATTCGGCTTAAAGAAAATGGAGTTCCCAGTGGCATGGGAACTAACCCGGTTACTTTAGTTTAAACAATTTTGTTTTAATTCTTTGTAACAAACACATGTATAATAAATTTGTATTGACAAAGATTGGGAAACAAGTCAGAAGACTTATATTAATCCCTCTCTTGAGCGACAAATGATAAGAGAGGTGATAAAACACAAGAATATAAGCTGAGATATACAGAAAAATTGGAATTGGATTAAATAACATTTTTAAAAAAATAATCACGGGATCTGTAGAAAAAAACCCCGGTTACTTTGATTAACATTCAAAGATTGTAGTCATCACAGTGAGAATTTGGTGATTACACCATTTAGTAACTCGAGTACTTTTTTTTTTCTTTTTTTTTTAATAGATATTTATGGTCAACGGCATATAGCTGGACCTCTGTTTTAAGGTCATATCCGAAAGACCCATGATTCTCACGTCTAAATACCGAGTGTTTGGCGAAGGAGCTATCACGATTAGGTTTGGCGCGGCTATGGCATGAGCAGGACTCGAATTTACGATATCCCGGTTACGATTGATTGATTGATTGATTGTTGTTTTCCGCCACACTCAACAATTTTTCAGTTATCTGGTGGCCTCCAGTTTTTATTGGTGGAGGAGAGAACCAAGATAAAATGTATCCGGGAAGAGACCACCAACCTTCCGAAAGTAAACTGGCAAACTTTCTCACATATATCGGCGCGAGCGAGATTCGAACCCGCGCCGACTAGAGGTGAGAGGCCTTGTGATTTTGAGCGCGATGCTCTAACCACTTGGCCACGGAGTCCCCTTCCTGGTTACGAAGCGAATGCTCTACCACTGCAGGGATAATACACCCGTGGTGCAGGGTTCGATTTCTTAACTGTTAGGTTTAATACTGTGACCTATACATTGCTTGAACAACTTTTGTTATTTAGTAATTAGTTTAGATCTACTTCTTAAAGTTGTGTAAACAAACCACCTCATAAAGTACATGTAATAAAAAAGACTGTCTTCTTACCTGGATTTTTTTTTGTTTTGGTAACAGGTAACAAATATATATATATATATATATATATATATATATATATATATATATATGCCTTATACTATCATTAACTTTAGTCATTTTTTAATTTACGTGTCTAGGTGAATGAGTCAGAAATGTGAGATTACTGTATTTGTTTTTTAAGAAGTAGTTACATTGTACTTATTACACTGATTTTTCATTCTTTGTGTGTATGTATTCAGAAATTAAAAATAAATAAATCGTAATTTTATAAAAGTTAAACGGACAGTGCTGTTATATAAAAATACATCGACACAGCGTAGGATTATTTAAAGAATCACTGTCTAGTTTGTTGGGTATAAGACGTGATTAACGACAATGGAAAACGTGATAATTAATGCATACCTATGAAAGCTTTGTGTATAAATTATCACGTTTTCTTTGTTGTTAATCACCTCGCATACCCAACCTAGACAGTGATTCTTTATATTCTATACATTTGAAATAAAAATGAAAATATAAAATCATAATATCAAAAATATTGCCTAATATAGAAACTGAAATACACATGGCATTCCATGTAATTGCTATAGTCCCCGCCCACTGACTTGATTTGTATGCAAGTGAGATATTTACATGCTGATGTAGTATATGGGGAAACTAAGACACCGGAACTTCAAATGGATTCTAAAGTCACAGAGAAAACAGTTCAAATGTAAATATTACGGACTGAATATTGGAAAATATTATATTTTATCGAATATGTATGATAAATGATGCACATTTGCGCCTTAAAGGCCGTGGGTTAGTTGTATATTGTTTAACGTCCCGCTTGGGAATATTTCACTGATATGGAGACGTCACCATTGCCGGTGAAGGGCTGCAAAATTTAGGCTTATGCTCGGCGCTTACGATCTTTGAGCAGGGAGGGATCTTTAACGTGCCACACCTGCTGTGACACGGGGCCTCGGTTTTTGCGGTCTCATCCATATGACCGCCCCATTTAGTCGTCTCTTACGACGAGCAAGGGGTACTGAGGATCTATTCTAACCCGAATCCCCACGGGATGATGCACATGTGTTTCTTAAATGTGGGAGGATAAAGCACGTGCTCCTTGAATTCCAAGGATAAAGCAAATATACTCCATAATGGTCTTGGATGAGAGACACGTATCCTTAAAGGTCGGAGGTGAAGGACACGTATCCTTAAAGGTCGTAGGTGAAGGACGCATATCCTTGAAGGTCGGAGGTGAAGGACACGTATCCTTAAAGGTCGGAGGTGAAGGATAAGTATCCTTAAAGGTCGTAGGATCTTAGAAAATACAAACGCGTGTTCTTATGTACTGTTAGAGGAGTAAATATCGAATGAACAGGTTGTAATGCGGTGAGGGTTTTACAAATTATTTTTGTTTAACATGGCCAATTTATCAAACAATTACATCATGGAAACACGCCAAAAATAAACTGCACTGGTAGACATCAGGTCGGTCACTATAAAAATGCAGCATGACACGTAAAACTCACCTGTTCAGCTGATTGTTTGTGGTTTTTGTTACCTTTGTACCTGGCTAAGGTGTGTAGTGCTAGAACTGTGGAAATGACACAGAGTTTATCATCAAACAGTATAGTGCCGCGCGAAGCGGCACATTGATCTTCACAAGCCACGATCCTCTAGTCTTCTTGGCCAGCAGTGTGTGTGTGTGTGTGTGTGACCGTGTTCCAACTTTTAGGGTTACTGGCTATTCATAACCTTTATTGTTATGTAAATTAAAATATGATACTATGTATCTACAAAATCGTCAGTCGGGCAGTGAATAACATTGTTTTCATTTTGACATCTACCAATTTCATTGATGATTTCATTTCTAATTATCGTATGTTCGACGACTTGGACAAACATAGCTACAACACATGATTTTATAATAGCATTGTTTCTTTTTGTCAGAGGGTAAAGTCGAGGTAACTAAGGATGGACAGAAGCTGTGTAATATGGGTCCAGCCAAGGTGTTTGGGGAGCTAGCCATTCTCTACAACTGTACCAGGACAGCAAGCGTCAAAGGTAAATCAACCATAAATAAATAAATAAATAAATAATAATAATAAATTTATATATATATATATATATATATATATATATATATATATATATATATATAAATGTGAATGTTAAAGGGAAAACCCAAGGGAAAATATTTATGAGGAGAGCTAGCGTCGAAGGTAGATCCGCGGAGTTAAAAATTGAATTAGACTTTGGGTATCAAAGGCAAATCTCCAAGGAAAAGTTCTATTTACTTTTAAAAGTTCTTAGGTACAACAGTAAGGTCATGACATAAAAGTCGCGTAATACCACACTTATCTGAGTTTAACAGCGTTGTTTGGAGGTAGGTTTATAAGAACATGCATGTATTTCCTTTTGAAAGAAATCCCTCTCCTGTTACCCGGATGTACAGGGGGTATACGGAGAACACGCGGCGAATTCACATTGCAAACATGCGGTTGGCTTTGAATTGTTTTCAGGAATATTAACGATAAGATAACCGTTTTCCAAGTAGCTGTGAAATGTTTACATACTCTACCGATCTGTAGGGTAAGGGAGATAACGCACAATACGTAGATATATTAAAGGAAGAAAGAAAAAAGCGCGCAGGAGTTCCAGATCCTGATAAGTACATCGGTCTCTTATCTCGTAATTTACAAGTATGAAGATATAAATGTAATTAAAACTTATAATAACCGAGATAAAACAGAAATTTATCTTGTCGTCCTTTTATTCTTTCAAGTGTTTTTATGGAAAATGTTAATTAAATGCAAATGGAATTAATTTAAGGTTCTATTTATAGATGACTGTAATAAGTAGATCCATGAATGTATCTCCAACCTTTGTTCTGATTTCAGCCCTAGTGAGTTGTAAGCTGTGGGCGATAGACCGGCCATGTTTTCAGAGTATTATGATGAGGACGGGGCTGATGAGGCACGAGGAGCACATGGAGTTCCTCAGAAGGTGAGCCTCCTTAATATTGAATACATCCGGGCTCCTTAATATTGAACAAATCCGGGCTTCTTACTATTGAACGCATCGACCTCCTTAATATTAAACACATTGTGCAGATGAGGCTTGTGTGTACTAGTAATCACTTTTAAAAAAAATATTCATCAGTTTCATCACAGTACAATATTCATCAGTTACGTCACTGTACAATATTCATCAGTTACATCACAGTACAATATTCATCAGTTACGTCACTGTACAATATTCAGAAGTTACATCACAGTACAATATTCATCAGTTATGTCACTGTACAATATTCCGAAGTTACATTGCTGTGCAATATTCAGAAGTTACGTCACTGTACAATATTCAGAAGTTACATTACTGTACAATATTCAGAAGTTTCTTTTCTGGGCATGCACACCTATAAACAAAACTCTTTTAAAGTTTTTAAATCATTAGGGGCCTGCATCGACCGAACAGTATTATATCAGTGTTACAACCATGTTTTGATTGCTTTTAAGCATTAAATGATATTAAATATATATTGTTTGCTATAATGCGAAATGATTGTGCAGACAGACTAAAGAAAGAGCTAACTGAATTGAATTTACCTACACACAAGTTTAGTATTTTAGGACTCTCTCTCTCTCTCTCTCTCTCTCTCTCTATATATATATATATATATATATATATGTGTGTGTGTGTGTGTGTGTGTGTGTGTGTGGTTTGAGTAGTACTTACTTTAATTCTTAATACTTGTGAGTCAAACAAATTGCAACACTAGTGCTCTCTTGGGCGTAATTAATCGGATAAATTTGCATGGTGGTGTCAAAGAGAATGATTGCTCCGCATTGTGATGTTACATAGATGTTATTTATATCCAATAAAAACATCAAGATTTTCTAAAGAAGAAATGTTGGAATGTAATTAGAATGAAATTAACTGTTATGAAATTATTGGACTGTACACCGGTACATCGTGCATGTAATATACACGGCCCATTTTAGGTCACCTAAGCTGAGACTCGCCTGAACTTTTCAGATCAAAATGTGTCCGTTCCGCGTTCTCGCTTTCGATTTCTTCTGCAGTACCACGGAACTAAATTTAAAATAAATTTGGCACAAATCGTCCGTGAGTGGAGGATCGAGATGCTTGTTTGTTATATTTTTTGTAGTGTTGTTCACCCCCAGTGGTCGGAGTAGGGCCACAGAGGAATAAAGATGGAAAACTTCCTCTAAAGATATTTTCCACAAGAACTATAAGGCCGTAGTTAGTCATGTTAATCATAGATACTCCTCAGTTGATTGGGTTTAGGGGTGCTTCGTCGAGGACATTCGAACTGCTGGAGAATTATTTTGTTTTTAAGCCGACATTCTCGGAGTATTGGAAGATGTCCATTTTTAATGTGGTTAAATCCGTTTCAAAGTGTGCTTAGGATGTATTATCAATGCTTTTGATATCTTTGCAAATTGTAATGATAACCATTTCCTCATGAATGCGCTGTAGTTGTAAACAAAGCTTGTGTATAAATCTTGATGAATATAGTACGTCTATTTTAAAGGCTGGGAAATCAGACAAAAATATAAATAGAATGTAAATAGAGATGGATTCTATTTTAAAAAATACATGAGGATCGTACAGTATAAACAAATACGAGGGGGTGGGGGTGGAGGTAATGGTTATCGATTGAATCTGTTAACGAGAAAGATATAGGTGATACAGTTTGAAGAACATATACAAACTCAAATCAACAAAGCAAATCTGATGATGGAGATGATAAAACGTTGGATAAGGAAACATTCTGTCTATTGTACGAGGCATTGGTAAATCTGCACTTAGAGCATGCAGTATAGCAATGCTTGGTCCCTCTACAAAAAGAAATGAATGAAAATATTGTGTTCAGAGGAGAGCTACAAAGATATCTAACTTATGAAGAACAGCTACAGAAACTAGACCTTCCACCCCCAAAATCTTATGATACTTTGATTAGAGACTGAAGGGGGATATGATGTCATTGTACAAGGTGACATCAGAATAATATGACACCAAAGAATGTAACGAACTATTTGAAATCAATTCATCATTAATGAGGAGCCACTTCATTTGATAAACTTCGACTAGTGTTGTTTGAAAGTTTCCCCAGCAGACATTGAGGTTTAAATAGTTCATTTAGTAAACTGTGACTAGCGTTGTTTAAAAAAGTCTTTCTGGTTTAGAATAACTTTGACTATTTCCCTGCAGAGTTTTTTTTGTCGGTCCTTCCATCCTTGTTTGTAGTGACGTGTTGCTAAGTATAGGGAAATAAGGTGTTTTTACTCAAGTAAAATACTCCACTGTGCCCAAATTATAAGCCTTATGAAACGTACATATAGTTATATACATGCATCGTAAACACAACCATTTTATTCCTGTGCGAACAATGCTTATCTGTAACAAAAAACACACATAAGAGTTATCTTTCTTAGGTTGTTTTAATTCAATAGAATAACACACACACACACACACACTAAAACACTAAAACACACACATATACACATAAAGGTAAAAAAAAAAAAAGTAAATAAATAAATAGAAACGCGAAGATAAAAACAAACACACACAGCTATAGCCGATATATGTGTAGAGAGAGAGAGAGAGAGAGAGAGATTGGAATTTCAGTCGAATAATTCCATCCTTATTAATGAAAAAAACCAAACAACAACAACCAAACAAAAAATTAAAAAACAACAACAACAAACCAAACGGCCGTTTTAAGGCGTTTGCAAGCTTAGTTGTTTGGTATGAGGTTATAGATCTATGAGAACACTAATATGAGTATCAGTTATATTTTGATACTTTTATAATAGAACATATGAACACTGGTACAATTTTTAAAGCGCAAAGCAAAGCTGGTTCTGTCACCTGCTGGATATACTGCCACGTGTGAGTTGTCTACCTGTCTGTTATCTCCCGATGAGATATCAAATAGAGAACTAGTCTAACCTGCTGTTGTATGAGGGACAAACGACACTTCATTCAAGATGGCTGATATATCTTTACAAAAAGCAGAGTCGAACAAAACCTTCTGCCCTCATACACGGTCACGGTGTGTCAATTTCTCCTCTTTATAAAAGAACTGATGAGTTGCACGTTCAGAACTAACGCTAACATTACAACTTATTAATGTTTCCAAAGTAACGTCATAATTCCTGTGTGTGTCAGAATTCGCTTCTTTAATACTTTTGATTATATTTTATTACAGAAAAACAGTATGTGTTTTATTACATACGTGAATTATTATAAAATTCAACATCAGTATCATTGATATATTTGTTTTCAAAAGTTTCTTACGGGAGATCAAAACAAATACCATTTATTTTTTTAAATTATTATTTTGCTTGATGTATATATTGATATTTGCATTTCCAGCTGTTTTCTTTCTGATAACTCTTTGAAGCTCCAATGTGTTGCAGCGTGATTCTCCCATATACTACGTCAGCTTGTAAATTTCTCACTTGTATGCAAATGGAAGACGTCAGTGGGCTAGGACTGTGGATATTTTAATATGAAATGTCATGTGTATTTCAATTTGATATATCGATTTTATATATATATATATATATATATATATATATACTGGCATACCCAACTCTATCCCTGTATCTGTAGCATTTGCTCTGGGCTCCTTTGCTTGTATATTTCACATGCTCGACAAGGATCTTATATTCATGTCTTGTTGAATTACAAAATTCATTTTTAGATATTTAAATATCTTATTTTGAGGTGACTCGAAGTCTGTACATTGTGATAGAGAGGACGAGTCGATAAGGATATTGAATGAGCATGTTTATAAACTAGAACCACGAAATCAGCTGGAAACGGAGACAAGACAATTTCTGAACACAAGGAACTGTATAATATAAAGTGTAAATTGTCGGAATCATCCACAGGCAAAGTTTAATAATAATAAAAAATATTCAAAAATAACGATCACAGCAGTGTGGTACTCCAGAGCAATTCATGACAAAAGCACGCACGTGGCTGACTCTCAGAAACTCTAGTGAATTGAGTGTAATTTTCCCTTTGTTACCCAGATTAACGCAAATTGTGTGTAATTACCAGGCGAGGCGCAGGTTAAAAGTGCTGATATGTTAGCAACCGAGTTTTCAGAAAATTCGGTAATCTTAAATATTTCTAATTTCTTGAAGGTGTGTCCAAGGTCATAGCACAAGGTCACTGGTGAATGAGTTTTGATACTGTTTTATAATAACTTGTTACATATACAGATAGGCAATCGATGTCATTTTCAGATTGCAGCATGTCGGTCCATTATTTGTACATCGGAACAAATTGCAATACTCGGGGATGGCCACGCCCTGTGTTTTTGCCCACTGTGTCACTTAACTCAATGTTAAATAAAAAAAAAAAAGCCCTCATCATTTCATATTTGCTGACTTTAGTTGGAACAAAACTCTGACGAAATTGCGATAACGTTCCCCGTAGATTCGACAATCTCGATTTTCTGCGGCCAAGGACTATCTCGCTTTCGAGGGCTAGGGATAGGTGCACTCACTGTAGATCTTGTGAATATCGTTTATCATTCATTTATCATTATAAGCAGAAAACATAAACACAGTTTATTTATAGTTCCGATAACTAGCGAAAAGTTTAAAAAGTCATCCTTGAATATACTTTTAGTCGATATTCAAAGGCAAAAACATATATTTCGCTCATCGCCGTGTTTGAAGAACTTGAAAATGAAGCTAAATGATACAATATTGTAAGAAAGTGTTCTATATATATACCTGTCAAATAAACATTGTGCATTTTTGAAACAGAGGTAATGAATTGTTTTCAGGTTAATGTTACAGGAATGTACAGAATCCACGCTAACACAGTACTCACAATTCAAAAAAGAAACGTTTTCAGAATTCAGTTGATTGAAGTCTAGCAAATGATTAAGAAATCAAGAATGAATTGACACGATGATGGTGTATTATACTGCTCGAGTATTATCAGATTTCAAGCATCAAGTAAGGATCAAACTGAAAAAAGGATCCCGCTAGCGATTTTACATCGTGGTTACTCCACCACCAAAACACTACCAAGAAACACTGCCACCAAAACTCTCTACCACCTAAATACTACCACTAAATACTGCCACCAGAAGTCTACCACCAAAACACTATCACAAAACATTGCCACCAAAACTCTACCACCAAAACACTACCACCAAAGCTCTACCACAAAACATTGACACCAAACTTCAACCATCAAAATACTCCCACCAAAATTCTACCACCAAAATTCTACCACAAAAAAACTACTACAAAACACGACTGTTATCAACATTCTTACTTTCAAGTTCTACTATCCACAAATACCAGAATGATGGTTAAAAGGTTCCCGTATTAAAACGAGTAACAAATTATGATACTTTGATTAGAGACTGATAGTCCAAATAAAGAAAGTACTGTGGCTATTCAAATACTCCTTCCAGTTAGTGGCTATTCAAACACTACTTTCAGTTAGCGCCTATTCAAACACTACTTTTAGTTAGTGGGTATTCAAACACTACTTTCAGTCAGCGGCTATTCAAACACTACTTTCAGTTAGCGCCTATTCAAACACTACTTTCAGTTAGCGCCTATTCAAACACTACTTTCAGTTAGCGGCTATTCAAACACTACTTTCTCCTGTAGGGATTCGGGTTAGAATAGGTCCTCAGTACCCCTTGTCATAAGAGGCGACTAAATGGGACGGCCCTTCGGATGAGACCGCAAAAACCGAGGCCCCGTGTCACAGCAGGTATGGCACGTTAAAGATTCCTCCCTGCTCAAAGGCCGTCAGCGTCGAGCATAGGCCCAAATTTTACAGTCTTTCACCGGCAATGGTGACGTCTCCATATGAGTGAAAAATTCTCAAGCGGGACGTTAAGCAATAGACAATCAAACACTACTTTCAGTTAGCGGCTATTCAAACACTACTTTTGATTAGCGGTTATTCAAACACTACTTTCAGTTAGCGGCTATTCAAACACTACTTTTAATTAGCGGCTATTCAAACACTGCTTTCAGTTAGCGGCTATTCAAACACTACTTTCAGTTATTGCACACTTACAGAGACAGTCTGATGGATCCCACAGACAGATAAAATTGGAGGAGAAAGAGCAATTGACGAGTTTTAAAAGTTAGGTGGAAAGTTTAGGTGATAAGGGAGATTTTCCAGGTGTGAGAGGGGAGATTTTTCAGGTGTGAGAGGGGAGATTTTTCAGGTGTGAGAGGGGAGATTTTCCAGGTGTGTCCCATTGTTTTCATCATGTTTACGATTTAAATCGCATTGGCTGATGATTGATTACACAGAGATATGATTAAAGGTCAACAGTAGGATGAAGGTCGTAAATATTATCTACGTAAGAAAGGCACGAATTTGGTGTAACTTCGTAAGATTTGATAATGACTTGTCTGTATGGATACAAGTTATAGACTTCTAATGATTAATTGTAATAAAATAAAATTCATTGCAACACGAAGCCTGGAGTGTTATATAATATTTTCTATAATGCTAGGTACTGACGTAATTATGAATAATCTTTGTTGATCTTAGTGAGGTTATAAAAATCACTTCAAAAGAGGCGCCTGCCAGACGAGCGTCATTTTTTATTTAATTTTATATTCACGTGACCGCGCGACAGTTGTCAGTTGATCTGATATACACGAGGGAAATCATCGCGTGTCTAGAATTCCTCACCCGCAAAGAACCTCTTAAGTGAGACTTGCTGTCAACTCTCATAGACAATAATGACTGGTTCCCTGCTCTCTTTATAACCCCAAGGTCCACCAGCTGCCAATTTCATATTGAGTTTGTTTTGGCAAAAGGCGCGAGAATGTTTTCCGCGAGGAAATGAAATAGTATTTTGTTATGTTTTAGTGTTATTGGAATGGCTAACAAGACGTAAAAAGGAAAATTATGTTCAGTAAAGTACTTTGAAATGTGAAAATGAAAGGAACACGTTTATCTACCTATGCAAAATATCATCTAATCAAGTTAGCTCAGGCACTTTTAATATTTGGCGGTTTTGATTAGCTCAACTCCATCATCAGAGACCAAAGAGAGCTTACACGATGATGAGGTGTCTTTCTGTCTTTTCTCTATAAACAATTGCACGTTTTTCTAAATGCTTCTAGTCCATTTTTGATCGCATTTCAATGACAAAGGAGGACAACATAGATATCTAAATTTCTTTTATGTTTTATCCCTAAATGCATGGTATTTGTTAATGAAATGTTTTGCTTGTCTGTTGTGTCATGTCTTAGTCGAAAAAAAAAAGTAATTCATTTTTGGACAACACCAGGTGTCCACAATATTCGGTACGTGTATGTCGGTCAAGACAATAGAAGTAAGGGTTCTTCAGTGTCCCCAAGGCTACCGCGACGATGTTCAGAGATTTTCTTTGGTCAAATAATGACTTCACTTTGGTTAATTTTCTTACGTCAATGGCTTGTATGAACTTTTCTGCTATAATTTCTAAATTATGTCGACAGTCCTAGGGTGAATACAAGTACTACAGAAGTCCAAACTAACAGCACTACAGTCTCTACAGAGTGATTTAATTGTTAAAAATTGAATGGCAAAATGTTCCAGAAATTATTTCAAAACAATTCAGATTATCCCCGATATTTTTGTGAATATGATAAAACCCCAATTGTTAATGGTTTTGTAAAATTATGATATAGCCGGTAAAAAGAAAATAGTACATGGCATTTGCCTCTGTGTGCGCTAACACTTACCCATCCGCTGATGTTATCTCAATTTCACGCTCTGAATTTAGACACTGTTTTGGATGAGGGTTATCAATCATCCGTGACCATAGTTATGTGCACTGTTCTTGCAATGCCATGCTTTTCAAATTATGGACATCATTTTTAGAAATACACTTTATAATCATAACAGAACTTTCGCTAACAAGAGCAGGGTCCGTGCATGATTCGCTGCATTGTTTACTATCTTGCGTTTAAGGCTATTTGTCGTCGTGTGTTTGTAGGTTGCTTGTCATCGTATGTTTGTAGGTTGTCTGTCGCCGTGTGTTTGTAGATTGCTTGTCGTCGTGTGTTTGTAGGTTGATTGTTATCGTGTTTTGTAGGTTGCATGTTATCGTGTGTTTGTAGGTTGTTTGTCGTCGTATGTTTGTAAGCTGCTCGTGTGTTTGAGGCTGTATGTCATCGTGTGTTTGTAGGCTGTATGCCGTCGTGTGTTTGTAGGCTGTATGTCATCGTGTGTTTGTAGGCTGTATGTAATCGTGTGTTTGTAGGCTGTATGTCATCGTGTGTTTGTAGGCTGTATGTCATCGTGTGTTTGTAGGCTGTATGTCATCGTGTGTTTGTAGGTTGTTTGTCATCGTATGGTTGTAAGCTGCTCGTGTGTTTGAGGCTATATGTCATCGTGTGTTTGTAGGCTGTATGTCATCGTGTGTTTGTAGGCTGTATGTCATCGTGTGTTTGTAGGCTGTATGTCATCGTGTGTTTGTAGGCTGTATGTCATCGTGTGTTTGTAGGTTGTTAGTCATCGTATGGTTGTAAGCTGCTCGTGTGTTTGAGGCTATATGTCACCGTGTGTTTGTAGGCTGTATGCCGTCGTGTGTTTGTAGGCTGTGTGTCATCGTGTATTTGTAGGCTGTATGCCGTCGTGTGTCTGTAGGCTGTATGTCATCGTGTGTTTGTAGGCTGTATGTCATCGTGTGTTTGTAGACTGTATGCCGTCGTGTGTTTGTAGGCTGTATGCCGTCGTGTGTTTGTAGACTGTATGCCGTCGTGTGTTTGTAGGCTGTATGCCGTCGTGTATTTGTAGGCTGTATGTCATCGTGTGTCTGTAGGCTGTATGTCATCGTGTGTTTGTAGGCTGTATGTCATCGTGTGTTTATAGGCTGCATGTCATCGTGTGTTTGTAGGCTGTATGTCATCGTGTGTTTGTAGGCTGTATGTCGTCATGTGTTTGTAGGTTGTATGTCATCGTGTGTCTGCAGGCTGTATGCCGTCGTGTGTTTGTAGGCTGTATGCCGTCGTGTGTCTGTAGGCTGTATGTCGTCATGTGTTTGTAGGCTGTATGTCATCGTGTGTTTGTAGGCTGTATGTCATCGTGTGTTTATAGGCTGTATGCCGTCGTGTGTTTATAGGCTGTATGTCATCGTGTGTTTGTAGACTATCGTCGTTTTTGTAGATTGTATTTGTATGTGTTTGTAGACTATTGTCGTGTTTGTAGGCTGAATGTCGTCATGTGTTAGTAGACTGTATGCCGTCGTGTGTTTTAGGCTGCTTGTCATCCCAATTCCAGGATTGGGTAACTTTGCAAGAACTCCTACAAATTGTTGAATTTCCAGCAGGTGATTCAGATACGGCGGACGGACCACTGTATGTGTTTAAGCATTTTTTTTTAGCTTAAAAAAAACTGTCTGCAAAATAAAACAGATTGTGTTCCCCTGACAAAACCTCTCAATATCATGGAGTATAAATCTAGATATTAAGTAGATGATTGGTTTTATGACTTAGCAGAAAATCTTTTTATATTATTATATCGTGTATCACCCAGTATGATGTGTTATATATATCGCTTGACGTTGCAATCAGTGATCTCCCGATTTCTCAGGCAAACTCCCGTTACTTTTCGCACATATCAGTGACGTAATCACCAAAATCTGGATACTCTAGTAGGCTTTTCGAGGTGTAAGCATTGATATATAAACACAAGGTCTAAAACGGGTCTGCATAAGGGCTCTAGCAAAACGTTACTGGTTTTATAATATGACAAGAGGTCACTAGCTGAAGGAAGGAAGGCAAGTCGGAGTTATAATAACATCTAGAATGATAAACAGGCGGTAGTTGTGATTCCGGAGTAGCATGGTGCTGATGTTTCGGAACTGTGGAGAAATATGTAGCTGTCCACCACGGCTGGGATGAGAGTACAGGATAACCATTTAATTAGGAGACGATTTGAAAGAATAGCTAGAAAGTAAGCGGTCCGCGGCATTAGGAAGGTGTCAATGAGGAAATTTTGTGTGGCGTTAGGCTAGTGTTATGAGGATATTTTATAATATTAAAATCTCCTACTGATTTCTTCTTTGTTACTGTATTTTCAGTGTTCCAACATTCAAACATTTACCAGAGGAACTAGTTAGCAAAATCGCTGATGTTCTCGAAGAGGTAAGCTTATATTATTTCTCCTAAATTATGATTCGGAAGAGTTTTGCTAACAATAAATTAAAAGTGTCTTTGGATCAGTATGAACCAGGATTAATATTAAATATCAGCAATGTTAAAGATTGCAAACATTTATTTCGAATATATTCGTTGTGCTACTCTAGTTTTATTTTAATGAACCTTTTTTTTTTTTTTTTTTGCATTTCCATTAGGCAATGCACAATGCTAATTTTTATTAAATAGCAAAAACGTACAGTGCATTAAAAGCTGCACATCACAAAAATGATCATATCTCCCAAACAGACTGATTGTGTCTAATTTTGATATGGACAGACAATAGAGGTTTGGATGCTATAGATACAGATAGTGAGTGTCATACACTGACAGGTGCTTCTGTTTAGCATTAAGCATTTCACCAAATGGAGCAATATATTCTGATCCGCTTTTTACACTGTACTAACAAACAAAGGACAACAGGATCCATTTGTCAGATTTGAGCAGTGATGGTTAGGCAAACTGCTACTAATGATGTATAATGATTTCATGCGGGCATCCCTCCTAGAAATCTTTTCTACAGCTTTGTCTTTTAATTAACGTCTTTAACTTGTTAGAGGTTTTCATGTTCTTCAATGCATAGCAAACACTTGCTGCGAACCAGTACTTGGTTTTCGGTGAAGGTTAAATGCATTTACAATTTTTCAATTATGTTACAGTAGCGTTTTTGTTTTGAATCTTGAGTGTAAATAAAATTTTGTCAATTTTTCAAAAAACCAAATCCAATTCTGAAGTATCCATATTGGAGTAAACAAATGTAAACTATGAATATTCATCAGGGTTATTACTGTGAAATATTTCAACTAAAATATTTAGACTGTCAGCAGTTTATTAGACAGAGAAAAGGTCTTATTCGTAACGTGCTGTTGCTTAGTCCGTTGTATAGTGTAATGCTATATGTGTGATAAAGATAAAAAAGTTTATCAAATATACGTGTATCCAGAGAATAAATTTGTATTATCCGCTTTTATTACACTGTAATATAATCAATGTATTTGTAATGTAATCAACGAAAGTTTCAACGAAGCTATTTTCCCATGCAAGCTATTCTTCGAATAAATATACCACTTGTAATTTTAAAATAGATCTTATGGTACTATGAAATAAAAGGTTTACTTCTTGTAATTATTAGTAAGCTAGTGAAAATAAATGTATCATCGACACCGTAAAGTCAGTATAAGATCAGTAAGCGAACTAGTATTTGTACTAACCGCAATGATTAGTAAGCATGTGGAATAGGTGTTTGAGTGAAGATATAAATCGCTTGATTAACGGACTGTCATTACTTCTCCTTAATGAATTAAGTGCAATGGTCACGATGATACACACACATAAATGGAATATTACATAACATTCGTAAAGCTGATGTAGTTTGTACCGCGTATGACATAGGGTCTGTAGAATTCTCAAATGATATCACACCGAGTAGAGGAAATTAACACAGACGCTGCGTACTACCAGCATTATCACTAAGCTTGTGAAGTACTACTGCAATTATCACTAAACGTGTGAAGTACTATCAGAATTATCACTAAACTTGTGAAGTACTATCAGAATTATTACTAAACTTGTGAAGTACTATCAAAATTATCACTAAACTTGTGAAGTATTATCAGAATTATCACTAGGCTTGTGAAAAACTACCAGAATTATCACTAAGCTTGTGAAAAACTACCAGAATTATCACTAAGCTTGTGAAAAACTACCAGAATTATCACTAATCTTGGGAAGTACTACCAGAATTATCACTAAGCTTGTGAAAAACTACCAGAATTATCACTAATCTTGGGAAGTTCTACTAGAATTATCAGTAAGCTTGTGAAGTTCTACTAGAATTATCACTAAGCTTGTGAAGTTCTACTAGAATTATCACTAAGCTTGTGAAGTTCTACTAGAATTATCACTAAGCTTGTGAAGTTCTACTAGAATTATCACTAAGCTTGTGAAGTGCTATCAGAATTATCACTAAGGCTAAGATATCTTTTCTATTAGTATCAACAGATATTGACGTTAATCCAGCCTGTGTAATGGATGTCTCTGTTTTTTCAATATTTTTAGTTTAAGTCGACCTACATTCATTTCTCCTCCACAGGTGATCTGTTTACCATTTTTTTTGAGAGGGGGGATTATGAAAGTTTAAATATTGATAAGAAAATAATAATAAAAAACAACAGATATATTTTAATATCACATTGAAACTTCCTGATGAGGTACTTGATGGGAGGGCGTTCCGCGCGGTTTGAGTTCAACATGGAGCTCTCAAACATACTCTTATTAAAAGCATTCCGTAATCCTGTTAATTTCACTTTAAAGCGAACAAACAAATAAACAACAAAATACTTACAAAATTGGAGGTTGAATAGTGGGGATTTTTTTGTTTATGAAACCATTTTGACAGTCATGTGTACGCGCAATGTTGAACGTGCTGATCTTTCTGCTGGTCTTTCTCTAATAAAACAATATTTGTTTTATGAGAAAGAAAATATTGCTGATCGAGAAATTAACATGTTCAGGTGTTTAACAAATATATATAGCATTTTCCACCTGTATGATTTATGAAATATCCCAATTATTTAAAAGGGTTCAATTCATGTGTATTTTATTTCTGAAGACGACATTTTAGGTAATATTGATGTAACATATTAATATGATGTAATGTCAAAAAATAATAGAGTTTTTTCTGTCAGAATTTCCTGTCATTTTTTTTCGACCCATATGTCTCTAAATGTCACGCAGTTGTTACGTCACTGTTCATTACACATGTTATGAAGATTTGGTTAGAGTTGTAAAGAGTTTGATGATTTTCAAGTTAATTAACATGAAAGTCAAGATCATCTTGCACACGTGAGAAAATTTTTAGCGAATGATGGAGACACACTCCGTTTCTAAACTTTTTAATATGAACACTAACCCACACTTCTCATATAATGAAATCCCAGAAAACTGCAGATCATTATCTCCGAAATAATATTTTTCTGTATTTTATGGAATAATCACGAACAAAAAACTCTCTGTAGTCTAACACCCGCTATCGTTATTATCGAGCTATTCGAGCAGTTCTCTGTAAAAACAATAGTTCTCCAACTTGCATTTCTATTTATAATTCGTCTCGGCAATATTTCAAATAGATTTAAGTATATATTCAAATTTGTTTGAATCTATTTTTGACAGGTGATATTTCAAACGCAAGTTTAGAACCTCGTTACTCTCTCTCTCTCTCTCTCTCTCTCTCTCTCTCTCTCTCTCTCTCTCTCTCTCTCTCTCTCTCTCTCTCTCTATTTATGTTGTCCTGGAAAATTGTATTTTTAAGTACGTATACCATCTGAAAAATTAAATTAAGGGATTTGTGGAGATCTCAGGTTCGGAGTACTTTATAAATGATTATCGTGTACTTAGGATACACAGGTGTGGCACGTAAAAGACCATAAGCGCCTAGCATAGGCCTAAATTTGTAGCCCTTCACCGGCAATGGTGACGTCTCCACATGAGTGAAAGATTCTCGAGCGGGACGTTAAACAATGTTAATCAATCAATCAACTTAGGATACCGCTTCCAAATTGTTCGAATGAACGAGAATGGCCGTACAAACAGTTTAAATCTAGTTATAAAAATTATATAGAACTAATATAACCGTACTTAACGTTTGTCTTCAAACATTTACATCAATAGACAGACTGTCTTATAACATTATTCATTATTTACATCAAGAGACAGTTTGGTTAGGGGGTCACATCGTTGTCTATACACATCGTTATGACTGATACCGACTCAGGCTGTTTTCGTTGAGTATGTTAAGCTATCAGTTTAATTGATACAGAAAGAAACCATTACCTTGTTCACCTAACTCACGGGCTTACTGTTACTAGTAGATTGTTACATGATTTTATAAGTTTACTGCACCAAAAGAGAGATTTCTCAAGGTTTCAATACCCTAAAGTAAAGAGATGTACACACCTCTAGATACGGAAATAGAGTTTTAGTTCAATGTCTTATCAGAGAAGGAATTAGAGGTGTTTGTTTGAGGGGGTGAGGTGGTGAGTGATGAGTGGTGTTCTATTCATAGAAAACTGTTGACGAACTCAGTCAATTTCATTCGAGAATACGTACCCGGATATCTAATTTCAAAGTCAAAATATAGAGATTCCACTATTTACAGCAACTAGACATATGAAATAACTACATGCTCCGTGTTCATGTTCATGCGGATTTTCACAATTCTCTAGCCCAGTATTAGTAACAACGAATACTGAACCCAGGTACTTATGTTTGATAAAGAACATTATATATTTATTTTATTTGGCCGTGAAATTTAAATTTAACCTTTGGTATATACTTTTGATTATGACCATTTTGAAGCCAGTACAACGGTTGACATATTAAGGTGATACTCTGATTAACTGATATACGTGCAGGTAGCCATTCTTTGACCGGTAGAACTATTAAAGTGGTGGTTCGACTTACTGATGGAGTTGACCATTCTAAGACCGGTAGAACTGTTAAAGTGGTGGTTCGACTTACTGATGGAGTTGACCATTCTAAGACCGGTAGAACTATTAAAGTGGTGATTCGACTTACTGATGGAGTTGACCATTCTAAGACCGGTAGAACTATTAAAGTGGTGGTTCGACTTACTGATGGAGTTGACCATTCTAAGACAGGTAGAGCTACACCTAACTGCAGCAGAATAACGACTTTTGATACGATTACACATCTCTTACAGCTTTTTTTCGAATTACTTCGTCTTAGATGATCAAAAGCAGAGCTAACTGATAATGTCAATGTTTATCTCTTGAGCTATATATTTTGGCAAGTTTTGCCAGGTATTTCATAACTGCAATAAACGTTTTTTGTGGAGCACCTTTACAAATTACACACATTGTGTAAGGTGAAATGTTGTTGATTGCCGAGTACAGAAAGAGCAGGTGCGCGGCGCGGTACATGATTGTGTCTCACTTCCTCCTTGCTGCACTGTTGCTTCTAGTGTTTCTTGAACTGTCCCAGTGACCTTTTCCATGAACTCCCCTTCTGTGACGGACGGTTTCTTTTTATAACAAGCCTAACTCATCACATGGGGTCGATCAGTCGTCTCTTGTTTATCTTGTACTGTTCTAAATAGATGTGCGTTTTGCGTGTATTTATTCTAAGGAAAACCGATGCATTGCTCATTGGTTTTTTATGCAGCCGTGAACTATAACGATACGTATTTGTTTGTTTATAGCTTATATCGGAAAATTTTTGCCAGCTAACTTCGTAGCAAGATGATAAATTCAGCCTATCTTTTCTGTCTACCGTATACTAGTGTAAACAGAAATAAACCAGTGGAAAAAGTACTCCGAATGAAAGGCAATTTTGAACAATATACCTTTTATTTAAATTTTTGTAAATTAATTTATTACATCATTTTCAGTTTGTTTATGTAAATTGGATACCTGAATACGTCATGTTATCAGATCTAAAATTCTCCATAGAGTTTTCTGTTTGTATTCATCGTGGGTGCAAAACATGCATTTGACTGAATTTTGGATAACTGCAAACATGTTTACAAAACGTATCTGATTTCATTAATAAATACAAACACATGAATTCATAAACTCCCAGGACGAGATTCTGAATGTCATTACACTGACTGTATACAACATCTATATCCAATAAAACTAGTTTTATTCCAATTGTGAAGTCGTTTTTATATACTGATTTAAGTACGGATTGCTCTGTTAACCTGATTAAGATTTAGGGCTCACGGCAGGTGTGACCAGTCAACAGGGGATGCTTACTCCTTCTAGGCACCTGGTCCCACCTCTGATATGTCCAGGGGTCCGTGTTTGCCCGTCTCTTTATTTTGTATTCTTTACATGGGTTATGAGATTGATCTCTGTTCCCTTCACTTGTTCATTTAACAGTTTTCATTCCTTTACTTCATAAATGTCTACGCATATACCGGTATCTAGAAGTTGCTTGACATTCTGTACAAATGAATATCAAAATTGTGGTTTATAAATTAAAAAATACCTCAATTCTAACTATTGTCCACCAACTTTTTAGGATTTATTAACCATGTTCGAACAGTTCTGTATTGTTCTAATTTTGTTATTTCACGTCATTTGTTTCAAATCAAGTTGTTGGTTAGTTGTTTTACATCCGGTCGAGAATTTTTCACTCACATTTAGATGTTACCGGCTGTAGGTGAAGTACCACAAATTTAGACCTATGCCTAGCGTTCAGGGTCGTAGCAGTGAGGTCTCTTTAACGTGCAAACGCCTGCCAAGACAGAGGACCTCCATTTTTAAGGTCATATCTGAAAGACCCGTGATTCTCACATCCACATGCCAAGAGTTTGCCGAAGGAACAATCACTACCTATGCTCATGTCTTAGGTTTGACGCGACCATGGCGCGAGCGGGACTCAAACCCAAGACCTCCCTGTTACGAAGCGAACGCTCTACCACCGAGCTTCGCGGCACTTGTTTCGCCTTGGTGTCTTGATATATGTTATGAAATTGCCTTGTAAGTTTTATGGTGAAAATGAGCATGCGTAACAAAATAGAGATTGAGACATCAGACAACAGTTGAATCTCTACGTCAGCCATCTTTTGACACGTGCTCGGGTCACGGTCGTTGTCCTTGATCCCCGGTCAATAACTATTATTGCATGTATCTAATACATCGTTTTGTTTTTAAATTTACCCCTGTATATTAATATTGCAGGCTCACTACAACAATGGGGAATACATAATTCGCCAAGGAGCGCGAGGAGACACATTCTACATCATAGCCAAAGGCAAGGTATGTTGAAAAAGCCCGCCATGTCTTGCAGATTCTGAGAAAATCTGCGGGCAATATTTTTATATGGCGATACATAGAGCCAAAGATCGCGCTAAACAGAGGACTTTGCGGTGCTGGTTTGTTTGTGTATACTCAGCATGCAGAAAAATAATGTATCTGGATTGAGCTCATTGCCTTTTAGCTTTATTAATCCGCGATAAAGATTGTATTATAAACACCGTCATAAAGTAGCTTTGCCGTTAACGATAGATAAATTGAATCAAAGTTCTCTGTGAGGAGATTTGATAAAGTAATGTTTACATGCATCAAACAGAAAAAGCAGATTTCGTTTTGATTTCAACAAAAAGGGAACTGAAAACAGAGAGAAAATTTATCTTCTTCTTATCGATATGATTAGAATACATCTTTCCTCCCATACTCTGCCCTTATCATTCAAGGTTATGTATGGCCGTAACCTTCGGAACCCCTTTGATAGAACGAGGATGTTAAAAAGTTTGATGTATGACTAATGCTGACTGGTTCCCTGTTTGTTTGCACAGGTGAAGGTGACCAGGCGCCACTCGAAGTCTGGAGATGAACAGTTGATACGGTGTCTCCAGAAAGGAGAGTTCTTCGGGGAACGAGCACTACAGGGGTATGTATACCAAACGCACCTAGCACCCTGGGTCCCAAGTATTCCGTTCGACAATTCTTTTAATTTAATTAAAGCGAATTAAAGCAATTTTCAAGAAGTCGGCACACCTGCTTTGTATAGAGACAACAAAAGTTCAAATAGTGAAAAGCACTGGATGGAATTTTTTGTCGGGAATTTGACACTAATACTGTTAATCAGAAAACTTCATTGGCTTATTTATAGAAAAATAATTGCGAAATCTTAAATCTATGTTATGATCTACCAGAAGAACTTACTCTAGCTAAAGTATGAAAATGAGAAAGTAAGTGTTGAATTAGAGGGTGATTTTAAAGATGCTGGTAAATAATCTGAAATAAACAACCTGATATAAAAAAAAAAAAGACCCTTGTTTTAAATTTACTGAATTTTTTCACATGTATACAGCTCTGTAAGGTATGAGATATAACTATATTCAAATTGATGATGATTATGACTTCAAAGATGTTTTGCTTTGAATAATGCAGCAAGACATTTTCAATCTTAAAATTGGTATGCTTGCTTTTGACGAGGATCACAATTTGTCATATCTGAACATAAACATCATTTCTTACTACGAAGCTCCACAGAGTCCAGATTTAAAACAGCAATATCAATCTTTAACATCGAGGTTAAAATGTCGACCATCTTTAATTTTTTGGTATGAAGTAGTCGTTCTCTTCACATCAATTTTTATCAACATCGTCTTTATATTTTCAAGAATTTAGAAATCTAGCAATGTGGTTTCTGATGGGAAGGGTGTGCCGTAAAACTCTGTTAGCCAAGGCTGAAAATTAACCTACTGTTGCAAGATTATCTTTCATTACTCCTAAATATCTTTCTCTTCAATTTTTAACCCCCGTAAAAAGACCAATAAAGCTACCATGTTGTCAATAAAGCGGAGTGCGGTTCACAGCAGTGTTCGACGTGAACAAATTGTACAACCGACTCCCCAACCTTCAGGTTACCGAATTGTTCTCACGATTAACAGGTCCCGTAAAATCAGTCCGCATCCAGCAATTAGTGATTGTAAATGCTTCTCACGAGAACTTTAATGTTTCGCAAAATGGCATTCTGTGACTATATCGTTACGATATGGTTGCTTTTAAAAAGGGTCTTTCGTTAACTGTAAGTGTTTTAAGTAAATTAAGATATTTTGAAGGTCATTACTCCGAGCGAATATATCGACCGGTGAATTCTATAAAATGTTACTACAGGGATCTATTACCTCGTCAAAATCCCATTCGAACTTGATCATGTGTTAAGATGCTGTCCGTTGTAATTTCCAGTCGTTTTTTGGGTGCTTCTGGTTGGATACTTTTTTTTCTAACGCGGAGGAAAATGATTCTAGTAATATCAACAATGACATATAATCTTAAAACATTTACATTTTCGTTTCTCTTGAAAAAGAGAGATTCGGGAAGATCGTTCTTTGAATCTATCTGCAAAAAAAAAAAAATCTCTTTAGATATATGCATAGATCTCGTTAGAGCATCAGTGAGTCATTCTCCTAAAATTAGCTAAGGCCCTGGCATTAGAGTGATTTTGACGGATCGAAGGGTTTGCTGTTTTCAGTTATAAGCAGCTAATTTGATGCCAATCTACACTCAGCCTTTGTCCTACGTACAGGTTTTTCTATGAATTTCTAACTCGGCAAACTTCATTACGGAAGCGGTGTATTATTTTACCGATGCAGAATGTGTTACTGCTTACATCAATAATACTTCTATCAACAACCACAGAACATAGCAGATATCAAACAGATTATTAGCGCTTTTGTCTCAATTCTGATTATGTAACACGCACTTTTATATTAATAACGTTTTGCAGGGAGGATGTCAGAACTGCTAATATTGTGGCAGCGGATCCAACAGGAGTGGACTGTCTCGTTATTGACAGGGAGTAAGTTGAATTCTACTCACTGAATTTTATGAAATATCCTAAATATGCTTTACAAAAGGAATGAAGAAGAAATACATGGATTTTTGATGAATTATATTTACAGATCATATTCGCAGCTAATAAGTGACCTTGATGAACTTAAGCGCGTGTATGAGGATGACGAAGAGAAGGCTGTGTAAGTATAATTGACGTCACTTCCATGTAAACCATTATACTTGACGAATTATGTTTGAATCAGGCAATCTAGCAATGATGTCAGATGTCGCAGAGTTTTTTCACATTTAATTTCAGGGCTGACCAAGAATTTATGAAGTTGAAGTTGAGCGATCTTAGTATTGTTGCCACGTTGGGTGTAGGCGGATTTGGCAGAGTAGAATTGGTAGGGCCTCTTCTTCGATAAACTGCATTGAAGAATATTTTAAATGTGTCAGGATTTATAAAAAAGAAAAAAAATCAAATCTGAAGCTTATCTGCTGCATGTTTTATTAATCTTGACATTAACTGCACATTGAAATACAGATTTCACTGAGTGACGTAAACACTGTCGTCTCTGCCAGTTAGGTCGGTCGTCTGGTGAACTGGCCAAAATAATATCAGTTTTGATATCATTAAAGTACTATATAAACCCATATTTGGAAATTGATAGTGGTAGAATGTCTTAGCTGTTTATAATGATATCTTATCTGCATTTGTTTTAGCCCCAAAGCTCGTATTTCATATTGTAACGTTTGCGCATGACGTCATAGTTACACATAACAACGAGATTTATTTGCGGTTGCGGAAATAGCCGAGTGGTTACGATTGTGTCCGTTCTACACGGCTTGGTTATTGTTGCTAGATTACGTGCGCATCATTTGCAATTGCACGGTTTTGGTGTACGTTGAAAATAGCAAAAAATTAAACTGCAGCAGAAATAAAGCTTTATACAGGATACACCAGAAAATCTCATTTTAAACAATCACTTTAGCTGTACGTTTAGGAAACGGGTACAGACATGAATATAAAGCCGAAAGCTTGTTTGTTGTTTTTGGATGTGCCGCGCTTTTTTTTTTTAAATAGCTGACTTTCACGTTTAATGTAAATGTTGAAGTGCTGCCACTCTGCGAAGTATTCTGCAGTAAGACATCTTCGTAAACGAATCTGTGTTTACTTGTATTTCTGTGAATTCGTGCCATGATTTTAAATTGATTATCTTTGGCTAGCTGCAGTTAACTGTGGTGTTGTGTTTTCCACTGTCCCTGCACTTCATTTTCCCTTTTCATTCGAAATCTTGAATGACAGCTTACAATAATCAGATCGGAGCAGTCAGGTGTGAATCACCTTATACTCCATCATCGCTGATCACTGACATTCAAAAATTCTTCCTTGGAGATCTTTTCTTACTTCGCTAAATACCAAGTAAGCATTTTGCGAAACGGCCCAGGCTTGGGGGGAGATTTTTGTAAGTAACAATAATTTAATCAAGACAGTTTAACGAAGCCATATGCAGATAGTGCACAGAGAGATACTTTGGAATCTTGATTAAGGATTTGATAAAATGGATTGCGCTGTTTCTAATGACCTCGGTGAATCTTTTTCCATCCATGAGCGAGAAAGAATTAGCGAGACAGATAGACTCATGGGTCTGTAACAATTTTGTTAACTTTGTAGTGTCCTCTGGTGATAACAAATGCAGATAACGGTGCACCCTTCCCATACCCTCATTTACATCTGTACTTTTGCTTTCCCCGGAGATGCAAGATTCAAAATGACGTCACATCAGTATTGATGAACGTGTCGTCTGCTGAGTTCGATAAATGATCAGTGAGTTGCCAAGGTGTGATGACATAACGCGCCTATCCCATGCAGTAACACAGCTCGCCATTAGATAGCCCGCTATTTAATTATATAAATAATTAACTTTATCACAAAAAGATCCCCATTGCGAAAAAAAAACCCCCAGAGGTGTACTAAGTGCAATGCCCGCTAACTTTGGCATGTGAATAGAGAACAATTCATGTGGTAATGTGCATTTATTACATTCTGAACATGTTTTATGAAGGTTCATGAACTTCATCCAATCGTTATTTTAACAGTGCACAACTTTTGTGATATTAATCATCTTATCCGTTCCCGAGGTCTTCTTTGAAGATAAGAACAACAGTGAGGTTATTAGTACTTCATCAGTACTTCATTATTCAGTAGTTCATTATGGGCACTAAAGAGTGCATTGTAACGTTTAGTTTAATGCATGCCAGTGATGACGTCAGCTCTTATTTGTTGTTCTTTTATGAACTATGGGTACTAGACAGTATATTGAGCTCCCAGATCCGTTCCGTATATGTGGCACATTAATTTTTTAAAAAAATAAAAAAGAAGAAAAAAAATTAGAAGAAGGATTGATTGATTGATTAAATATTGTTTAACGTCCCCCTCGAGAATCTTTCACTCATACAGAGACGTCACCATTGCCGGTGAAGGGCTGTAAATTTAGGCCTATGCTCGGCGCTTATGGCCTTTGAGCAGGGAGGGATCTTTTGCGTGCCACACCTGCTGTGACACGGGACCTCGGTTTTTGCGGTCTCATCCGAAGGACAGCCCCATTTAGTCGCCTATTGCGACAAGCAAGAGGTACTGAGGATCTATTCTAACACTATAAACACGTATCGCTATACTCCTACAACACCAGTCCTACTACTGCATCTCGAGCAGTGGGTAACCAGACCATAGACAGTGTTAGGATCTTGTGTAGTTTATATGCTTATGTCTTTAAAGTATCGTGGTCTTGTGTTTTGTAGGTCCAGGTAAACAACGATAATTCACGGACATTTGCCCTCAAAATTCTGAAGAAGCACCACATCGTGGAGACCAGGCAGCAAGAACATATCATGAACGAGAAAAAAATCATGTCGGAGTCTCGGTCTGAATTCATTGTCAGGTACATAGCCGAGCCCGTGTTCTCTCTAGTTCTTAACATGTGTTTTTTATTCCGAGAAAACTGTTGCAAAATTCATGTCATATTTTAAAACCGGAAATATATTCATTTATTTATTGAAGGTTGTACCGGACGTTTAAAGACCGGAAGTACCTGTACATGTTACTTGAGGTCTGTCTAGGTGGCGAATTGTGGACTGTTCTCAGAGACAAGTCAGTACACTTTTCACTTTTTAAATTCAAGTGTTAATAAATAGAAACATATCTTGTACAAATTGTTTACTGTCTGTTGCAGGGGTTCCTTTGATGATGTCACCACGAGGTTCTACACAGGTTGTGTTATAGAAGCCTTTGCCTATCTACACAATAAGGGCATTGTTTACAGAGATCTCAAACCAGAAAATTTACTTCTGGACTCTCAGGGATACGTTAAATTGGTTAGAAGCTATTAAACATTTTTCTGCATATCTACGCCCAAACTAATTTGTTTAACTTGTACGTTAAGGCAGATAGGGGAAAAAAGCCGAAGTAAGATCATCATTATTATTGTATATTAAGTTAATTTAAAATTAAGGAATTCCGAATGATTAGGTTTTCGATTCTCATATGATAAAGGATAGTGGATATTACCTCGGTTGCTTTTTTATGACAGGTTGACTTCGGTTTCGCTAAGAAAGTTGGATTGGGAAGAAAGACGTGGACATTTTGCGGGACCCCGGAGTATGTGGCTCCAGAAATCATTCTGAACAAAGGTCACGACATATCGGCGGACTTCTGGTCGTTAGGGATCCTTATGTTTGAACTGCTTACTGGCAGGTGCGTGAATAACGAAGACTTCGTCATTCAACGCATGGGCATTGTGTCATTCTAAGTATTATAATACGCTTAATTATCTTTTTTGTAGCCCACCATTTTCAGGACAAGATCCAATGAAAACTTACAACATTATTTTGAAAGGCATTGACGCTATTGAATTTTCGAGAAAAATCAGCAAAAATGCCCAAAATCTAATAAAGAAACTGTGTCGTGAGACGCCCTCAGAAAGACTTGGGTTTGGTAGGGGTGGGATTCGTGAGATCCAAAAGCACAAGTGGTTCGAAGGATTCAACTGGGACGGATTGAAGAAGAGGACACTGAAACCCCCAATAACACCCCATGTAAGTAAAGATATATTAGAAGACTTTGGACGTATGAGGAATGAAACGTGGATAAAGTTTGAACAATAGTTGATCATACTATACTTTAAATAAACAGGAAATATGACACTTTGAAAAAAATTTTTACAGGTGAAATCTGCAACAGATACCTCAAATTTTGATGACTACCCAGATGAAGAAGACGATCCCCCACCAGATGACGTCACTGGATGGGATAGGGAATTCTGACGTCATCGGGGAAACTGAGTAGTTTGAAAAATTGTCTTTCTGAAATCCGTCGAGTCGTGGAGCTACAACAGAATGATAGTTACCCAAGTAACGAAACGCTACATGAAGGGCTTTCATAGTTACTATGGTGATCAGTGACGCCATTAAACTTCGTCCAAGGTGAACTGATTACAGACAAAGATAATACAAAGATCTGTGATGAAGAACAGATACTGACGATTTTATATATGTATAGTATTTTTATATATTTCTTCTGATGTGCCTTATTTACGAAAATGTGGAGTAGTTCGTGTGTTGATGTCATATTGAGAGTTCATCGACGCGAGATACACTTTCTATAGGATGAGTAGGCTAGTAACTGCTGACATCTCATCTCCTATACGTATTTATAATTTTACATTATCGCCATACCAAATAAAACAAATTAAAAAACATTACATTTCGTAAAATGCTTCAGTGTTCTTTTTTTTATTTTGGTCGTAAAATTTTGCAAGTTAGGAAATCTTTAAATATGTCTTTGTTTGCCCTCCGTCGACTCATGAGTAGGTGCATGTACAGAATATGGAGGTATGCAAAAATCTTCTGCATTTTTATTGAAAGAAGACACAACTACCCAAACCTGTAGAATGTTGTCTATTAAAGACATGCGCAATTTTCTGACATTTTCTCTAAAATTATTTTTTCATCTCGATATGAAGAGTTCTTGTATGATTTCTGAAATATGTTTTAATTGTATATTGTAGTAAATTTACCCTACTTCGTATATCCATCTAGGTAGCTCAGTGGTTACATCACTTATTTAGCAACGCAGGGTCTAGGGTTCGATCCCCTATCGTTTCAAAGATTTTCTCTGTACTTTATAATGTATATGAGTATAGAACCTGTTGTAGTACATTCAAGCTGATTTTAGTTTATTTTACTTGCAACGATCAGGAACTAACTCTAAAACAAACAAAGTAAAATACCCAAGATTTTGTGTAAAAACGAGATAGAATGCAAGTAAAATGTCATGACAAATTATATTATTGAGAAACTTAATGCGCGGAGCGTTTGAATTGGTGACATCATTAACCCATTTCTTAAATTGACTCTGATATTACTGCGTGCAATTATAATTAATGTAGAGGAAGAAACGATTCGATGATTGATATCTACAATTGGAAATATTCACACTTCAAGCAATGCCCTCTCTCACTGAATTATTGCGCGCATCAATAGAATATAAAAACTTACCCACAGAAGCTAGTACTGTGTGGATGCTTATTGGGTGCTTATTTCGTTGCCTGCCCCCCTCCAAAAAGAAAAACCATACATTATTACTAAACCCAGTCGATATGATTTTTTAATGTCAATTCGAATTTGGAAACACCTTTATGCTGTAGCTGTAGCGGGAGGATTTTTTTTTTTTAATCACAAAGAATAGATCTGCATGATACCATTTCTATTTCATCCAATGTTGTTTTCAATATTAATGTCCTAAACATGTACTTTAATGTATAATTGTTTTACAAATGACCGATATTTCGAACATTACGTCATTGAACTAATGCACACTCGTGTCTTCTAATAATATAAAGTAAATTGTAAATAATACAGATTGTATATATTTATTTTTGTATGTAAAATATGCAAAAATTCATTATCTCGAAATGAGTATTTAAAGAAATAGTCTAAAAGTATTGTCAATTTAAAATAAATCATAGATAAATTTTATTTAGATAGATGGGGCATGGACACGGTTTGAAATGAACATTTTCAAATTTATTTTCCCATTTTTTAATGTTTACAATGGTTAACTAACGTATTCTAATGGTCAGCAAAAATTTGAATGTCAGATGTTGAGAGACACGGCTCACAATTCTTTGATATGTAAACAAGGCTCCTGCCATGAGATACCGCACTCACAATTCTTTGATATGTAAACAAGGCTCCTGCCATGAGATACCGCACTCACAATTCTTTGCCTAGGCTCGTGTCGTGTTTTTGTTTTCATACAGATTACTTAATGTGTTTAAAATAAAATGAGATGTGACAAACACTAGAAACTGTTTAATTTTGTTCAAAATTAAATTGTAAATTGAAAAATCTGCTTTAAACGAAACTTATAATTACTAGTATATTTAACCTATGTACACAAAAACATGGCGCGAGCCTAGTTTATATAACAAAGAATGGTGAACTCTGTATCTCTCATGTAACTCGACAACTGACATTAATTTTTTTTTGCTGACCATTCAAAATACCTTACTTAAGCTTTGTAAATATCAATGATGGAAATAAGATATGAAAATTTTCAGCTCAAATCGTGTCTTTGCCCCCTTAGTAAGCGCAAATAGGTCAAGACCAAGTTTAACGAGCTGTAGCTCAATGACAAATACTATGAATCCTTTTTCTTTTCTTTTTTTTGTCACAAAATGACCGAGGTCCACCCAGAAATGAGATTGAGGAAATTTGTTTCTAAATATTTAATAAGAGTAAATGAAATGTCAATGATCTCTAGTCAGTATATATGGTGAGTGTTGGTCTTCCCTCGCTCGTCCTTATATATCACGCAGAGTTCCGGTTTGGTTCGGAATCCTCCCCGAAAACATAAATGTACAAGGACCAGTAGTCTCTTTGCCCACACAAAAGGGCAATGGTCAGCTCAAAGACAACACCCAGGTACTAGTTACTGTAGGGCCTCAAAGAAGCTGGACCAATATCGCCTTAGTGTGTGTCATAAAGGTAAAGGTTTAAAGATTTCGATATTCGTGGCAATACATGAACGTCCGTCTCCTTATACCGCCACATTCAAACTAAATTTAACGGGCTGGCAATTTCAGGGTCCCGTGAAGTGAAGTGAGGTATTCAAAGAGTATTTAAAACCGTATATATATGAGGCACCCCACAGGGTAAAAGAGTGTTCGATAAAGTTAAATGCAACGATCGACCTCCAAGCATCAAACAAACTCGAATTGACTGTTTTAATGCGACATTTTCTTATTTATTTATTTTCTTTCAATGTGAAAATTGTAATTACACTTCATAAAGAATTGACCATACAATGCAATTTTTTGAATCCTCATTAATTTGCGCAATGACTGAATTAATGACATCATTAATTCAATTCCTGATTCAGTGCTGTCTTAAATTAAACTTATTGCGCAATAAGTAATTGGCTTACTTTATCTTCTCCGTGTGTGTCTACCCATTTGGCGGCTACAAGGTCTCTCTGTTGGCTCCTGTCCTGCCCTGCTGATATTGATATCTAATTCACTTGCTGATTCAGTGCTCTCTTAAATTAAACTTATTGCGCAATCAGTAAGTAACTGAACTTAATTACTAGAAATTTTTACGATATGTATAAAAATATGCTATATAATATGAATATTAGAGAATTAAATAAATGTACAGCTGCAGCCGGTCTGCTGGACCTTCAAGTCACCTTTCAAAAATTCAACATAAATGTGATTTTGACATATGTAGGACATAATGAATTACAAATCTATAAAGTTTGAGTCTTTGAATTCTGTAAGTGATCAAAATTGTCGTGGTCTAAATTCATCAGAAAATATAACCCATTGATATTGTTTATCACGATCCTAAACATGGGAATCATTTTAATCTGTTTGTTGTTTATCGCCCCCCCCCCCCCCCCCCCCCCCCCCCCCCCCCCCCAAGAATCGTCCATTCATACAGAGACATCATCAACTCTTGGTGAAGTGTCACGAACTTTGACTTCATGGCGTTCAAGGTCGTATTAGTGAAGGTTTTTTCTGTGTCAGCCTCAAGGTCACATCCGGAAGCCCCCGTGACTCTCACTCCTCATAGCCGACTCTTGACAAAGGAACAGTTTTCACCTATGTTAAATCCATTTATTCAGAGAGAGAGAGAGAGAGAGAGAGAGAGAGAGAGAGAGAGAGAGAGAGAGAGAGAGGTAGAGAGAGAGAGGTAAATTTACTAACGAAATCAAGATATCTTAAAAGTGTTACTTCACAATTAACACTTCGTCCTGAAGAGACATCTAGTCAGTGGGGTCCAATCTTTAAAAAATATGATTTCTTCTACCGCCTGATATCTTTGACGCCTGCGTCAAGTTGATTTCTTGCTCGTTCGCTGATGTAGGAAAGTGTAGGACCCTAGATTGCTCCCTTGTCACCATGGAAACCCTTCAATATAAAATACGTTATCAATATTTTCACTAAACATCATACAAAAAGGATTCAAAATGCCTCGAAAAGACGAAAAATTGTAAAATGGCACAAATCAGCCACCATACTGCAGCGATCTCGAAAATCAACCGAAGCAAAAATCCTCTCGAACAAAAAATATATACGTTTATCTCGTGGTTAAGGCTTTCGCTTCGCAACCGTGAGACCAGGGCTTGATTCTCGATCCCGGCGCTGTGTCAAGCCCAAGACGCTCAACAAAGCTACAGTGACTGTTTCTTTGCAAAACTGCCGGCACTGGCAGTGAAAGGCGCATAGATCTTTCTGGTGTGACCTTTAAATGAACTCTCACTACTAGAGCCCTGAGTGTTACGCATAGGTCAAAAGTTGTGGCACGTCACATAAATGCACATGAATGAACTTTCGAATGTGACGTAAAACAACATACAAACGAGCAAATGTTGGCTTCCCGTCGAACAGATACAAGTTGCTGATGCATGTTTTCAAGGCACTACACGCAATATCGCCGTTTTGTATACAAGAATTGTCCAGCGAGTCAATACTTCTAAGGTCAAACATCTCCAGGTTACGAGTTCAACCGTGTGTTATAGTTTTAATCTACTGACATGGCGACTGTTTGACTTCTGTATTGCGGCACTTTGGAGCTATGACCTTTCACGTATCAAAAAGTGCTTTACAAATAGCCTATCCAGATGTCTGGCAATGTTACAACTGAAGTTTTATTTCTGCGCTTATTTTACTATGACTTACTTCACAGACCTCATACCAACTCATAACGTTTAGGTATGTCATTAAGTTTGTACACTGATTGTCTTAATTAATTATTTTTTATATCTTAATTTATTTTTTTTTCTTGCAAAATTCATGTTCATATCACGCTGTCCTTTATTTCATACAAATATGTTTATTTCTAAGAATGTTGTGTCCACTGTGTCAAACTGGATACATGCAAGTCGCTTGCGATTTCGCGAGTAAATTTCTAGATTTTTGCGGAAATATTTAGATACTTTTCATATTCACATTCCGAGTGTGTTCGAATCTCGGCCGCGGCGTTATGTGAGCAAGTTTGCCAGTTTACTTGCGGAAGGTCGGTGGTCTCTTCCCAGGTACATCGTATCTGAGTTCTCTCCTCCACCAACAAAAACTGGACGCCACCGGATAACTGAAAAATTGTTGAGTGTGGCGGAAAGCAATAAATAATCAATCAATCAATCAATCAATCAATCACATTCCGATTTTAAAATCCCTGTGGGGATCCGGGTTGTTAGAACAGATCGTCAGTTCCCCATGCTTGTCGTAAGAGGCAACTAAATGGGGCGGTCCTTCTGATGAGACCGCAAAAACCGAGGCCCCGTGTCACAGCAGGTATGGCACGTTAAAGATCCCTCCCTGCTCAAAGGCCATAAGCGCCGAGCATAGGCCTAAATTTTGCAGTAATGGTGACGCCACCATACGAGTGAAAGATTCTCGAGCGGGAAGTTAAACAATCAATCAATCCGACTGTTAAAATAAAATTGTACAATAAACCTTTCGGTTACTCATTTTACATCATAATACTGTTTTAGTAGCTCTCGATCTTTCACATTTTGCATGACAGTATTATGGAGCGTCAAATTAACATAAACTGAAATAACTGCAGATATCTTTAATTATTTGAAAATTTCACCAATAACTTATTTGATGCGTGCAATAATTCAATTAAAGATCTCTTCAGATAATTACTGATATCTTTTAAAAATCTGAATTATTGCACGCATTAATTGAATTGATGATAGCATTAATTATTCTGCTGGTAGGATGCTCGCTATAATTGAAATCTTCAAATGAATTGATAATATCAACAATTGAATCGATGCGCTAAAGCGAGCAATAATTCAGTTGATGTGCGCATCAATTTAATTAATGCGTGCAATGCTCTCTTCAATTGAATTAATGATATCATTAATTCAGTTGATGCATGCAAAAATTCTTTTAGAGAGAACAACTATGTAATAAGAGATTACTTCAATTCAATATATCCACAACTGAATTATTGATCTCTCTAAATGAATTACTCTCTTTAAAAGAATTGATGCGCGCATTAATTCCTTATACAAAACCATTATAAATCGATTAAAGATGATATCTTCAATTGATTTAAAGAGATCATGAAATACGGATAAAAAATTTGCTGTGATAAAATTAAGAAATTCATTTCAAAATTAAGGATTATCTCCCTCATGCATAGCTCTGATCCTTTGCCGGATTTGGGCTCCAATATTTGGTATTTTTGGTTCTTTCAACTCTTCCAAGTTTATTCTTATTTCGGATTTCCAACATTTTTTACTTGAGCATCTGAAGAGACATTATTTGTCGAAATGCGCATCTGGTACATAAAAATTGGTATCGTGTATTTTTTATATTATCATCAAAACATTTATACTGAGCTCCAAATTCATATTTGAGAGCAATATATCCACCACATTGATACTCTCATCAAATGAATTGATGAGAGCAATAACTGAATTGAAGTGCGTATCAAATCAATTATTTTTCTCATTAATTGAATTAATGCGCGCATCAATTCAATTGATGAGAGCAATAATTGAATTGTAGCGCACATTTGTTCCATTGATGAGAGCAGTGATTGAATTGATGATATCTTCAAATAATTAAAGATATCTTTAATTACTTGAGTTTATGTTAATTTTTCCCTCCATACAATATCAATCAATCATCTCACACTGCAAAAAGTGTTAATTTTAGATATAGGGCACACCACTGACAAAGTGTATGGTGTATAAGATGTCCAAGGCTTACTGTGTACGGAGACAACGGTACATTATTCCAAATTCTCTATTCTATTTACCATGCAAATGATAAGGGACATCATACCCGTGTACATAATTATACATGTACAAATTCGTCCAGCTTTATCATATATTACAGCAAAATGTACTAACTTTTAAATTCAAAATATGTAATAAAAAAAACGATTTTTTTCTACTTACATAAAAAAAATGTTAGATCGGGTATTCGAACCATGTTCGTCTTTATCATTGGCTTTCCGCGCCACTTCAAATCAAACATGCCATGCTAATTAAACGAATTTGAACAATTTTGTCATTATCTACCACTAATATTCGGCTGAGCAACGTAAAATACAGCGGGCGCAGCGAGCAGCCTAGCTCGCGTAGTGAGCTCTAAAGATTAGGACAGAGAAGCCTGGAGTTTACATACAAACGTCTGTAGCGGAGAGTATTACTGCCTCGCTACAGAACCAGCTTTCACATGATGTGGTCCAGTCTCTATTTGATCATGCAAATTAAGCAACGGCGAGCGTGATCAGGCACCTGGATAGATGACCGCAACAAACGGTGGTAGCGGTGGGATTTAAAAAATGGAGGCAGCGGTGGGGGGTCTAGTGTTTGGTGGACCTTCTCCTCGGAGCTCTGGGTCTTTGAGCTTTGTGTCCATGTCCGGGGACAACGGTGGCCATTAGTCGGGAACGGCGGATACGGTTGCTGAAGAAGTTGGGACGAAGCTTCCCTGAGAAGATGAGAGCGTAGCAGACACTATGGTGGAAAATTATATTGCCTCGCTGGTGAAGTAGCTTTTCTCATGGTGTGGTAGAGTCTCTCTCTAAATCACGCAAGATAAGTAATGGTGTACGTGGTCAGCACTCGGGTGGGTAACCGCTGCACGTTACACAAAATTTTCGATGTCGGAAAAAAAAATTCCCACCATTCCAATGACCGTCCATCTTGATCTCGCAGAGTAATACCTTATGAACTCAGTTCGGTCTTACCTTGTGGTGACCTGTATAATGCAGTGGGACACATCGGGTCTAGACCTGCTGTGTCCAAAATCATAGCAGGGGCAAGTCGACATATCCAACATAAGGTTGAATTGATTGATTGAATGAATGTTTTCCTACACACTCAACAATTTTTCAGTTATCAGGCCAGGTGGCGTCCAGTTTTTTAATGGTGGAAGAGAACCCAGATACAATGTACCCGGGAAGCGACCGCCGACCTTCCGAACGTAAACTGGCAAACTTTGTCACACATATCGGCGCGAGAGAGAATAGAACCCAAAAGACAATGGAATGATAAATCCAACAGAGAATAGAAGGATAATCCAACAGAGAATAGAAGGATAATCCAACAGAGAATAGAAGGATAATCCAACAGAGAATAGAAGGATAATTCCAACAGACAATGGAAGGATAAATCCAACAGACAATGGAAGGATAAATCCAACATACAACATAAGGATAAATCCAACAGACAACATAAGGATAAATCCAACAGACAACATAAGGATAAATCCAACAGACAATGGAAGGATAAATCCAACATACAACATAAGGATAAATCCAACAGACAACATAAGGATAAATCCAACAGACAACATAAGGATAAATCCAACAGACAATGGAAGGATAAATCCAACAGACAATGGAAGGATAAATCCAACATACAACATAAGGATAAATCCAACAGACAACATAAGGATAAATCCAACAGACAACATAAGGATAAATCCAACAGACAATGGAAGGATAAATCCAACATACAACATAAGGATAAATCCAACAAACAACATAAGGATAAATCCAACATACAATGGAGGGATAAATCCAACAGACAATGGAAGGATAAATCCAACAGACAATGGAAGGATAAATTCAACATACAACATAAGGATAAATCCAACAGACAACATAAGGATAAATCCAACAGACAACATAAGGATAAATCCAACATACAAAATAAGGATAAATCCAACAGACAATGGAAGGATAAATCCAACAGACAATAGAAGGATAAATCCAACAGACAACATAAGGATAATCCAACAGACAACATAAGGATAATCCAACAGACAACATAAGGATAAATCCAACAGACAATAGAAGGATAAATCCAACAGACAATGGAAGGATAAATCCAACATACAATGGAAGAATGAAGACAATAGACAACATAAGGATAAATCCAACAGACAATAGAAGGATAAATCCAACAGACAATAAAAGGATAAATCCAACAGACAATGGAAGAATGAAGACAATAGACAACATAAGGATAAATCCAACAGACAATAGAAGGATAAATCCAACAGACAATAAAAGGATAAATCCAACAGACAATGGAAGGATAAATCCAACATACAATGGAAGAATGAAGACAATAGAAGGATAATCCAACAGACAATAAAAGGATAAATCCAACAGACAATGGAAGAATGAAGACAATAGATAAAACAAAAAGATGAATCCAACAGATAACAGAAGGCATCTTATATATTTACCAAAAGTTCGAACAGAATATTATAAACAATCATCTACAGCTTTATGGAATCAGTTGTCAGAGTCTGTCAGAAGCTGTGGTTCTATTGCATCTTTTAAAATCAGCATATTTGCAGTATTATACTTCAAACAAGTTATATATATATATATATATATATATATATATATATATATACATATATACAAACACTCTAAACACTTCTGAAATATTTCGAGTGTTCCCGATCTAGTTTATTGATCATAGCAAAGTAACGCAAGACTACATGCACAGAAAGAGTTTATATATATATATATATATATATAGAGAGAGAGAGAGAGAGAGAGAGAGAGAGAGAGAGAGTTTTCAGTGATATTATGTATATATTTTTATAAATTATTATTATCATGTATTATGAATAGGTTTATAGGGGACCACAGTGTAAACTAATCACCTGATACTAATTGTGCTATAAATGAATAAATGTTTACTATTAACATTACATGATGTTTGATGCTGGTCACAGGCTTGTGTCAACTTTCTCGCTTTAGCACAACTAAAATTAGCTGTAGATAAACTCCAGCTAGAAAAATGGAGAGACGTTTGTCTGTCAAATGACGAGGTAACGGACGGAAACAGGCCACTGACAGAGACACATACCACACTGTATAACGTCTATACGTATATTACATAAACGTTTTGTTTCTGAGGCATTGGATTCTAACAGGTCCTAGGGGGTCTCCGTGGCCGAGTGGTTAGAGCATCGCGCTCAAAATCACAAGGTCTCTCACCTCTAGTCGGCGCGGGTTCGAATCCCGCTCGCGCCGATATATGTGAGAAAGTTTGCCAGTTTACTATCGGAAGGTCGGTGGTCTCTTCCCTGATACATCGTATCGGGGTTCTCTCCTGCACCAATAAAAACCAATCATATATATAGTGGTAAATTAGTCAGATATCTATTACAAACGTACAGTTCCTTAAGGTAGTCACACAAATGTTCTGTGTAACTTGAATCAAAATGTTTAAGAGACTGATAACTGAAATTGGGTGGGATATCAATTTCATGAAGGTTTTAATCCAATCCGTATGATCTTCAAAGGAAATGCTCCGCTGGAAAAATTTATTTGTATTTACATTGCAAAGGTTAAGTACCTGGAAAATTGAACATGAGATATTAGAATTTTATATGACCCCTCGTCATCCGGTTAAACTTGAGAGATACTGATATCAAAACTCAGTCACCTTGGTCTTGTAGCTGGCTATCGGTAAATATAACCTTTATACCTTGTAGTAGCTGGCTACTAGTAGCTTACATTTTTTTTTACTTTAAGTAGCTGGCTACTAGTAGCTAATTTTTCCTCGTTCAAGTAGCTGGTTACTAGTAGCCTACTTTTCTCTTTTTAAGTAGCTAGTTACTAGTAGCTAACTTTACCGATCTGCTGCCGGAAAACCCTGCCACAACCCCCCCCCCCCCCCCCCCCCCCCCCCCCCCCCCCCTCTACGATCAATGGAAAAAAACCCTTCTTTTCTCATCACTTTTGTGTAATCACAAGTCCTTCTTCTGACAATTTCATGAAAATCCACCAAAGATTTTCGCTTTTAAATGGGTTCTTGTTTTGACAGATCTACCAGTCATTTGCCGTTATTTACTTCTTTATAATGAAACCTGCCTGTGCATCAGCATTGCTCTCCCGAAAAGCTGAGTCCCAAGGTTAGTGGGTGTAATCGACATATTCAAGTTAATTGCGCCAAATGTCAATCATCATCATGCTTGTCTGTGAAAAGGACATATTTTTAGTATCTAGTAATTACCGAGAGAAGGCGAAATGATCAACAGGGAAAAAAATAACCTTTTATTTTCGTGAGTTGTAGCAAATCTCGAGGTTTACACGTGATAGAGATTTTAGGGATTTCCACTGCTTTAGCTCAGATGGTCGATAATAAAGGGCATTTAATTGTAGACATGCCGTCAAATTTCCTTCCATAAACTTCAAATAATATTTATTGGCAACTTTATACTATACATATCAGAATACCAATTGTAGCTCTACAAAGATAATATTCTGAAAGACATGAAAGGTACATACAAATTTTTTTGGCGCAAGACTCGGATGGTTTAAATTCCCTTAAAAGTTCATCATTGCTTGATTTTATAGACATTATACTTGCAACACAAAACTTACTCTCGTTAAAAAAGTGTAAGCAATACTTTATTTTGATTAAGTATGTAATTGATACTATAAATTGTAATCTGTAATTGATACTTAAGAATGTAAATACTAAATTCTAATTAAAAATGTAAACATTACTATTTTAGAAATATAGTACTGTGTACATTTTTTTTTTATCATCGAGAGCAAGTGTTTACTGCCCTCACTTTCTATACAAAGAGAAAAAAAAGTAAGATATGCTTGCATAATGGATAAGTGGATCTAGGAAATTTTAAAAGGGGGGTGGTTCTTACAGGTATAAGTGCCTTTCTAAAACGTCAAAGCGCAGGTTTAGAAAAACTTTTGAAGTAACATATTTTACGACTGTGTGCAAATAGTGTGCACTGTTTCACGGTGATTAGCCAATGCAGCTTGGTTAAAATAATCCTGTGGAGTGTTTATAATGATTGCTGAACTTGAATTTGATGTGAAATGTACAATTATGTGAAAGGTTGTTTTAAACCATATGTTACAAGTTATGTTATAGTTCTTTTTGTATATTGCTCTCTACTTATTTTATTTTCACATTTTACGCTTTACAAGACTAAAGAACGTGTTATCAAAATCACCATTTTTCTCAACAACAACAAAAAAAAATAATACAACAACAAAAAAAAAATATATATACATAAATAAAAACTGAGGTTGATAACCTACCTTGATTTTTTTTTAAATATTTTTTTTTTAGCAAAGCATAATCTTAAACATATATCAAAATTAAAAACATTCAATGGTTAGTTTCTTAAGTGTCATCCTATTAATCTCTACCTTCAATAGTGGGTAAACATGTTTCTCTCTCTATACTTCATCAATCTCCAAAAGGAGGAGGCTCCCTGGCCCAGCGGTAAAAGATGTTTGACAAGTAACCGCGGCCGCGGGTTTGATCATCGTCGTTTACGATTTGTTTGACTGTACAAAGTTTTTTTAAAAGTGTCCTAAAGGATTTCGTCGGAGTTGCGAAGACAATGTATTTTGCATAAAAACAGAGCACGCTAAACCCGTACATGATATGCCTGCATAGGATATTGACCCCAAAAATCTAAGTTCAAGGACCATAACTACTTCAAATATCTTGGGACAGGATTCCCCTTGTAATATGCACATCTACACATTATGATCTTTCTTAGTATCAAGTTTCATTAAAATCCTTCAAGGGTTTAGAAGGAGTTACGAAGACAACGTATTTTGCATAGAAAAATCTAAGTCCAAGGGCTATAACTCCTTCAAAACAAATTGGATACTGTCCTTCTTCTAATGTGCACATCTACACATTGTAATCTTTTGTACCACGTTTCGATAAAATTGCTTAAAGGACGAGTTGCAAAGACAAAGTTTTTGCACACACACAAAAAAAAACTCAGTCCAGGGGCTATAACTCCGTTTAAAAAAAAACTGTTTCCCATGTAATATGCACATCTACACATTGTGACTTTTCCTTGTATTAAGTACAATTAATACCCCCCCCCCCCCCCCCTTCCCATGATTTAGGAGGAGTTAGGAAGACAAAGTTATGGGGATGGACGGACGACATTTTTTTTATAATAATAATAATCATAATCATTTTATATAGCGCCCTATTCGATCAAAATAATCGCTCTAAAGCGCTGTACATCATAAATCATAAGACAGGTTACATAAATACTAATTTTTAAAAGACAGGTTACATAGTACTAGAAGTAAATGATTTTTTTTTTTTTTTTGAAATTAAGTCAAAGTGAAAATGATTAAAATTGAGACATTTAATAATAAGCGAGTCTAAAAAGATATGTTTTTAATTGCGTTTTAAAACTGTTCAAAGTCTGACACCGACGAAGGTTATCAGGCAATGCATTCCATAGTGTCGCAGCTGCCACGTCTAACCGCCTTTTCCCATATGTGGAAGTTCGACATCTAGGTGTCATCAGTGTCAGGGAATTTTCCGATCTTAAAGAACGTTGAGGTTTATAAACGGTAATCACCTCTTCCAGGTATTGTGGCGCCATCTTGTAAACCACCTTGTACGAGTACACAAGAATCTTGTACTTGATACGACTGTCTATGGGAAGCCAGTGTAGGGAAGTATAAAAAAAAAAAGAAAGAAAGAAAAAAGAAAAAGATGGTATGTGGAATGCCATCAAAAACTGTTTAATGCTGAGTATATTTCACACACAGTAATAAATAAAAGTACATTCAAACGTTCAGAAAGTCAGACATATGCAGCTTTGCTGATTTTAAACATCTTTATTATCTTTATTCTTGAAATGATTCAATGATTTTTCAGACACTCATTCTAAACCCACACATACAGACAAACATATATACAGGCACTCATGATATCACAATGCATCAAAGGCAAGTTACATAGTGTTTCATTCGGCATCTGGCACAATGCTATTTTTTGTGATCAGAGGAATTCTTAGAACACCCTTAAAAGCTATTATAAGGTCAATGTTTGGATGAAGGCTACGTTTCTTCTTCTGTAGGGGCTGGGTCACTTGTCTCCTCTTTCGATTCTTCATCCTGCAATAAATTTTCTTCATTATTTCCCAAATTTCTGACGCTTCTCATTATGCTTTTTCATGTGAAGAAACTTAAATTTTGAAATAAATTTAAAAATATGTTTTAGTAGGCTTCCACTGATACATGCTTGTCACAATTATAGATATTGCGTGTTATTAAAAATTCATAATCATTGTTTTACAAAACATTTAACTAGATATTTACATTGCAAAATCAAAAAAACTATTGATATCATGAAATAAGTTTTGCTTGTTTGTGTTGATTTACATCCCATTTGAGAATTTTTCAATCATGTAGAGATAGGTGGTGTGCCACAAATTTTGACCTGTGCCATTGATTTTGATCAAAATATGATACTCTGGGCCATAGTAATGAGGGTTCTTTATTGTGCCAATGTCTACCGTGATATGGGACCTCCATCTTTAACGTCCAATAGACAACAAATGGCCCTGAATGTCACCTTCAGTGCTGGCAGTCACTAACCATGTTTATGTATTAAGTTCGATGCTGTGATGCAAACCTGGACCTCCCTGTTGTAAAGCGAGCATCTTAACCGCACTACACTTCTGTGACTGGTCTCATATAATATGTTACCAGCTGATAACACTTTGCTTAGTTTGAAAATTTTTATGTCTAATAAATCAGGACTCAATTTATGAGGTGTTGACTCTTAACACTTAGTGTCATTAGTTTGTGTGGTGCCAGCTCTAATAACACCTGGTTCTATTTGTGTGGTGCCAGCTCTAATAACACCTGGTTCTGTTTGTGTGGTGCCAGCTCTAATAACACCTGGTTCTGTTTGTGTGGTGCCAGCTCTAATAACACCTTGTTCAGTTTGTGTGGTGCCAGCTCTAATAACACCTGGTTCAGTTTGTGTGGTGCCAGCTCTAATAACACCTTGTTCTGTTTGTGTGGTGCCAGCTCTAATACCTTGTTCTGTTTGTGTGGTGCCAGCTCTAATAACACCTTGTTCTGTTTGTGTGGTGCCAGCTCTAATAACACCTGGTTCAGTTTGTGAGGTGCCACCTCTAATAGCACCTTGTTCAGTTTGTGAGGTGCCAGCTCTAATAACACCTGGTTCAGTTTGTGAGGTACCAGATTTAATAGCACCTTGTTCAGTTTGTGAGGAACCAGCTCTGATTACACCTGGTTCAGTTTATGAGGTGTTAGGTCTATTAACATCTAGTTAAGTTTGTGAGGTGGCTGTTCTGATTACACCTGGTTATTGGTTATTAAAGGACATACCTTCTTTTCTTCTGAGGTGTCTGATGGTTTTTCTTCTTCCTGGGCTGGTGCCTCCTGACCTGCAGGAGCCTCCTCTGCTGGAGCCTCAGTAGCGGCTTTCTTAGCCTCCTCCTCTGGAGGTTCCTGGGCCTCTATCACAGGGGGAAGCTTGGTGGGGGATGAACTTTCTTTAGCTGCCCTTTCTTCCTCAGCCTGAAATGTCATCAATATTTATATACATCGTACAATCAACTTTTACTTTTAATTTAAACAACTTTGGTTAGGGCTCTTGTAATTCTTATTTACATCTACTTGAGACAGCTTAATAAAAAAAAAAGATCCTTTGTAATTAGGTACATCATTTTCTGAGAGTTGATGTTAGCTGGTTGGAGTATTGCAGATTTAATAAATAATGAATGCATACAATATGGATACTAATATTGTTTAGATGGTTGGTTGGATGGTGGTATACTATTCAACATCCCACTTGAAAATTTTTCATTCATATGGAGATGTCACCATTTGCCTGCAGAAGGGCTGCAAAATTTAGGCCACTGCTTGATGCTTACGGATTATAAACAGGGAGTGCTGTGATATAGAGCCTTGGTTTTTGTGGCTTTAGCTGGAAGACCACCCCATTCAGTTGCCGCTTACGACAAGCAAGGGGTACTGAGGGCCTATTCTAACCTGTATCCCCATAGAATTTGTTTAGATAGAATAGTTTGGGAACTAATATTGTTTAGATATAATAGTTTGGATAATAACTGAGTGATAAAGATAAATAACTTGGATAGTTTAGATACTTGATAGGATAGTGAATTAAGGCTAGTCTGTAGCGATAACTTGGATAGTTTGGATACTTGATAGGATAGTGAATTAAGGCTAGTTGGTAGCGATAACTTGGATAGTTTAGATACTTGATAGGATAGTGAATTAAGACTAGTTGGTAGCGATAACTTGGATAGTTTAGATACTTGATAGGATAGTGAATTAAGGATAGCCAGTAGCGATAACTTGGATAGTTTGGATACTTGCCTTCCTTTTCTCCTCATCCTCCTTCTTGATCTGGTCAGCTTCCTCCTTTCTTTTTTCCAACAATTCCTGCTCTATTGCAAATTCTTCTTTTTCTTTTAATAACTGATTTTGTTCCTCTTCTTTCTGTTGAATTCATCAAAGAAAAATAAATCATAACATCAACTGCATAAAACAAAACTGTGTTTGACTGGATTCTGTATGCAATATTCCATTTCATACACATGTATATTCAGTATCAATGTGCCTACCTTGTTCATGAACAGAACATTTTCCTTGTATTTATACAACCACTGGGCCATGTATTCTATAGGGTCCCGGGGACGCTTCTCCGAAATTTCTGCCAAGCATTGTGTTAGGCACGTGCCAAGGTTCTGCTTTAAGTATGCTGTATCCATCTTGTGTTGATTGGACTCTAAAAGTCATTAAATAAAAAAATAGGTGTATTAATGATATAAAAGAATGCTAAATTATTGACATAAATGAATGTTATGTAATGTGCAGAATGTCTTTAAAAATTATTCACTTTTGGATATTTATAACACTAATGGCATTTCTCTCCTTAGGATGCGATGTTACAGTCGTAGATAATATCAGTCCCTATGCTCCTCTTTCAAGGAACATTTTTAGATCTATGTCAGCTCCCAAGTTCCTCTTAAAGGGAACAATTGTAGATCTATTTCAGCCCTTATGCCCTCTCACAGGGCACAATTATAGATGCTTTACTGTATAAATAATGGCAGCCCTTATGCCCTCTCACAGGGCACAATTATAGATACTTCACTGTACAAATAATGGCAGCCCTTATGCCCTCTCACAGGGCACAATTATAGATGCTTCACTGTATAAATAATGGCAGCTCCTAAGTCTCTCTTAGTGGGAACTTTAAAGACCTCCCATTGTAGACTACAAGTCCCTGGGAACATTACAGAATCTTGGTTGTAGATAACTTTTGCCTCTAGACCTCCTTACAGGGATTTCTATAGATGTCTCATTGAAGATAATGTTAGCCCCTAGGCCCCTCTTACTGGGAACAGTTATATAGGTCTATAGATATTGTCAGTCCCACTACATCTGTAATGTTAGTCATCTCAAATTGATGTACCCATGAGAATTTACCAATCTAAAAAATACATATTTTTATATTCTTTTTAATATAAATAATTCAGAGTCTTCATTTTAGCAAGTAAGTAATTTATTTATTTCTAATTTTGGGCCCAGAGGATATACAAAGAATACAAATTCATATACATTATAATTCACAAAAAAAAAAATAAGGGATAAAATACAAGTTTATGATAAACCAATTTTTTTAAATAATGAGCAGCTATTTATTTAATTGGCAAGTTTTTCAATAATACTGTCACATTCATTGCTCATAAGCTAGATATATTTTCCCTATCACACAAGTTTATGTTGTGTTTGTTCTGATAAACGATCTGAAAACATCACATGCTTTATAGCCTAGCTTGTATGTAGCATGGGGATGGAGGACAATCAAAGGACGAGTTTACTGCGTGCCTGTATCCATGGGGATATTTTTTACTTGATAGAAGTGGACAGATATAGATATATATAACACAGCCATGGGTAGGCTTTCATGGCTGTTCCTAGTTTATATCCTAACTCCCCCTTGTTTTCTTATACTTATAGAGAGCCTTACATTGAACGTTGAAACTTTATAAGTTTAAACATAAAAAATGCCAATCCAAACCCTGCACATTACAGGCAGAATTTTGCCTACATGCATGACACCCCCCCCCCCCCCCCCCTTTCCCTGCGCATTTTCTCTTTCTTAAGTCTCCTCTGTTGTCATACCCAATGTCTGCACAAATTTACATACATTCTTGATGCTTAGAAAGATAATTAATCCCAAATTATTTGGTTACAATTCACCATAAAGTCAAAACCATACCTGAATGTTTTCAGTCCCTCTCGTTGGGCTCTCGCTTTAAACCTCGACTTCCTTAGTAACATTTACACTGTGACGTCACGTTGCTAATCAGCCTGCCAGAGGCTCCCAACGGGAGTATGATAACACGTGTTTTGAGAAGGAGAGGGTTTACATTTGAAGTGCTGGGATGACTTCCACTGAAAATAAAGAAATGGCGCCCGGAGACAGAACCCGGAATCATTTATACAATATCATAGATTCTCAAGAACCCTGGAAGGGAAGGATGCTGTTTACGGGTACAGTGTTTTAAATATATGAAATATTTTTTGTACTGTCACTTTCTTTTGTTAACATAATAGGATCGCGGGAATTTATGAAACGTGTTGAAGGTACGTAAAAATCGATTTAAAGAACTTACTTGTGATTAATAAATTATTATGATTGTCGGACCTATTCTTGCATGGTGTGCAGTCTGCATTAATCAATATATGTAATTTAGACCTCCATGTATAGTTTAAATGAACATGAATATGAAGTTTTATCTTGATATTTTAATGAATTCTTTTTTTTATCATTGTGACTATCTATAAAAGAGCACGAATAATTTAAATAAGTCAAATGGTTTAAGATTGATAAATGATTAAACAAAAAGATAAAATATCGGTATTTCCTAATCAAACAGGGTTTTTGCTTTTCATCATTTAGTACATATTACTGAATGGTTGTCGGAGGTCTCGTAAATACGGTTTTCGAGTTTACATTGTCAGCAATAAACAGGCTTTGACTCAACATTTAATTTTAATAAACATACTCCCAGGTTAAGTTTCAATGATTTATTTGCAGTACTTAGAATTCAGTGTTGTGATATATTTTATGATCACACACGCAAGAAAAGAAAATTTGCATGGATATGAAACCACTCCTTGAAGTAATGGTGCGATAAAATCAATGTACAAATAAATGTTTAATGATATGCAATAAAAGTAGAAGTGATTTGTAAAGTCCCTGAACATATATAAGGGTGGGTGGATGGGAAGGTTGTAAGTCGTGTAAAATATTCTTTTAAAGTTTTCAAGGCTAAAAATCGCATGTAAAAGTGATTGACATAAAAATGTATAATTCAAATGTGTAATATTGATAATTGCGATAATTTCTGTAACGATTTTGATAACATATTCAATACTGACAGACAGAAAGGCAATAACACATATTTATTTAGTCATAAAACCGAATTACTTTTCATTTGTAAATCATGTTATTTTCGCTGGTTTAAGTGTATAGTCATCCATTATATATCTTGCACCACGGCGCTACCCTTGCTGCACTGCATGTTCATCCTAAACGCATCCCGTCCGTTTGTCCTCTCGCTTGGATCACAATAATCTCATTAACAACAAGAAATTAAAAAATTAAAAAATCAACTTGACGCAAGCATCAAATATGTCAGGCCACAGATCATCCCCTCTCTCTGTCTCTCTCTCTCTCTCTCTCTCTTGGTTTGTTTGGTGGATTTTTTAAAAAAAGATTGGTTTATTTATTCATTGGTGTTTATTTTTATTTGTTATTTATTTATTTTATTTATTTTTGCTTTTGTTTATCTTATTTTAATTTAAATTTAGATCAGACTACATATGCATCTTGTACCTCCGTTCAGGGCAAAGAGTTAATTGAGAAGTCATACTTTAATTAAGATCGCTTCATTGCTAGAGTAAGCAAAACTAGTTAGTAGAAACAATTCTACTCAGAAGGATATCAATTTTAAAAGTATATATATATATATATATATATATACATATATATATATATATATATATATATATATATATATATATAATTTTGTGTGTGTGTGTGCTCAAACTTTTATCTTGGGCGAAAGCGCTATAGATAAAAGTTTGAATACTAAATTTAAATTGTTTGCTTTACTCTATCCCGAAACCACGAAAGAGGAAAACCAATTTATCAAATGTGTGTGTGTGTATTTATATATATATGTGTGTGTGTGTGTGTGTGTGTGTGTGTTGTGGTGTGTGTGTGTGTGACGTTGTGTGTGTGTATGTGTGTGTGTTTGACGTTGTGTGTGTGTGTGTGCGTGCAATTTTCACTTATCTGAACGCACCTCCCCTTACCATTTCAAGACTACTTATAAAAACAAACTGTTTGAATCCACAAAAATCTGCGCACTCTTTTTGTATTTCATGAATGAATGAATAAAACGGTGTAAAGTAATCAATGGAACTCGAAACAAACGCGGTAGAAATTGTTTAGTACATTTATCATGTTAATATGCTTGATTCGTTTCTAACGATTATTTATCTCGAAGGTTAATATTCACTATAACTTCAATCTCCAATTAAGTAAGTATTACATTAATTTTGGAAATATTCATAAAAATACGTGTTCATTCACATCAATCCCGCAGAAACGAATACATTAATTCCCCAGAAACGCATGGCACAGTTTGAACAGACCGCACTCTTGAGGACTGAGGTCATAAATGCTTTCACTAACAATGACGAGGACCGTGGTACGCACACACTAACAATCACGAGGACAGCGGTACGCTCTCACTAACAATCACTAGGACCACGGTATGCTCTCACTAACAAACACTAGGATCACGGTACGCTCTCACTAACAATCACGAGGACCACGGTATGCTCTCACTAACAAACACTAGGATCACGGTATGCTGTCACTTCTCAATGACCGCAGTAGACTGTCTCTATTTAGGACCCCCCCCCCCCCCCCGACCATCCACAGTTAATGAACTATAAAGACTGATACACAATCCACGCAGCGGTGGTTTTTTTTTATGATTTAGCACAGCCGTGAGAGTAGCGTAGTTCTGGTGTGGTACTATTTTCTAGCGTGTAGCAGCAGTTTGACGCAGTTGTAGAAGGTCGTGCAATGTATAGCGGGCTAGGGGAGTGGTATTCACTCGCGGCGAGTTTTTAGTGGGAAATAGCGAGTCACGACGATTTCTCGGGGGGGGGGGGGTACCGTGTTAGGAACCTTGCTGCATCACAATGAATGTAGTTTTCCCTGTAGTTCTTGTACAGATCGTAGAATCGTATAAGTGGTTTCTAATTAAATGCTCTACCTTCCTTATTTAGGTCCAGATTGGATTCGTCAGCACCGTGTAACTGTCGAGCCCGAGCATCGACACATCGGGATCGGTACCATGTCTAGGGAGGGGACAAGTGAAGCTGATTATATATGGCGACCCGCCACCGCCACTCCCTTTCCACGTCCCAGGACCTGCAAAGTGGGCGAGATCGGCTGGCAGGTGCCCCAGAGGACGGACTGGACCATGCCTATCACGGGACAACAAATCATGGTAAACCTAGATACAGTTAGAATTGCGTTTCGTCTTCTTTATTCATTTTAAGATTTAAGTCGGCGTAAATATTACTTAAACACGTATTGTTTTCTGTTGTAACAGGTAGGAGAATTCCGACAGGAGCTGGAAAACAGACACTCGCATCTCTATCAAAATCCTTGGTAATTTGAGAATTATTATACCCCCCCCCCCCCCCCCCCCCCCCGACAAACGAAGTTTAAAAAGGGGGCGGGTTATACTGGAATCATATCGTTTCCCTCCGTACGTAGACATGATTTGTCCAAAGTATATCTTTTAATTATCTATGAGGACCATATTTGATTAAAACTCTGTGTAACAGACTGAATAAAACTCCGTGCAACAGACTGAATATAACTCTGTGTAACAGACTGAATATAACTCTGTGTAACAGACTGTATAAAACTCTGTGTAACAGACTGTATAAAACTCTGTGTAACAGACTGAATATAACTCTGTGTAACAGACTATAAAACTCTGTGTAACAGACTGTATAAAACTCTGTGTAACAGACTGTATAAAACTCTGTGTAACAGACTGTATAAAACTCTGTGTAACAGACTGAATATAACTCTGTGTAACAGACTGAATATAACTCTGTGTAACAGACTAAATATAACTCTATGTAACAGACTGAATATAACTCTGTGTAACAGACTGTATAAAACTCTGTGTAACAGACTGTATAAAACTCTGTGTAACAGACTGAATATAATTCTGTGTAACAGACTGAATATAACTCGGTGTAACAGACTGTATAAAACTCTGTGTAACAGACTATAAAACTCTGTGTAACAGACTCTGTGTAACAGACTCTGTGTAACAGACTATAAAACTCTGTGTAACAGACTATATAAAACTCGGTGTAACAGACTGAATATAAGTCTGTGTAACAGACTGAATATAACTCTGCGTAACAGACTGAATATAACTCTATGTAACAGACTGAATATAAGTCTGTGTAACAGACTGTATAAAACTCTGTGTAACAGACTGTATAAAACTCTGTGTAACAGACTGAATATAAGTCTGTGTAACAGACTGTATAAAACTCTGTGTAACAGACTGTATAAAACTCTGTGTAACAGACTGTATATCTTTTAATTATCTATGACGGACCATATTTGATTAAAACTCTGTGTAACAGACTGAATAAAACTCTGTGCAACAGACTGAATATAACTCTGTGTAACAGACTGAATATAACTCTGTGTAACAGACTGTATAAAACTCTGTGTAACAGACTATAAAACTCTGTGTAACAGACTGTATAAAACTCTGTGTAACAGACTATAAAACTCTGTGTAACAGACTGTATAAAACTCTGTGTAACAGACTATATAAAACTCGGTGTAACAGACTGAATATAACTCTGTGTAACAGACTGAATATAACTCTATGTAACAGACTGAATATAACTCTGTGTAACAGACTATAAAACTCTGTGTAACAGACTGTATAAAACTCTGTGTAACAGACTATATAAAACTCGGTGTAACAGACTGAATATAACTCTGTGTAACAGACTGAATATAACTCTGTGTAACAGACTGTATAAAACTCTGTGTAACAGACTATAAAACTCTGTGTAACAGACTCTGTGTAACAGACTATAAAACTCTGTGTAACAGACTGTATAAAACTCTGTGTAACAGACTATATAAAACTCGGTGTAACAGACTGAATATAACTCTGTGTAACAGACTGAATATAACTCGGTGTAACAGACTGAATATAACTCTGTGTAACAGACTGAATATAACTCGGTGTAACAGACTGAATATAACTCTGTGTAACAGACTGAATATAACTCTATGTAACAGACTGAATATAAGTCTGTGTAACAGACTGTATAAAACTCTGTGTAACAGACTGTATAAAACTCTGTGTAACAGACTGAATATAACTCTGTGTAACAGACTGAATATAACTCTATGTAACAGACTGAATATAAGTCTGTGTAACAGACTGTATAAAACTCTGTGTAACAGACTGTATAAAACTCTGTGTAACAGACTGAATATAACTCTGTGTAACAGACTGTATAAAACTCTGTGTAACAGACTGTATATCTTTTAATTATCTATGACGGACCATATTTGATTAAAACTCTGTGTAACAGACTGAATAAAACTCTGTGCAACAGACTGTATAAAACTCTGTGTAACAGACTATAAAACTCTGTGTAACAGACTGAATATAACTCTGTGTAACAGACAGAATATAACTCTGTGTAACAGACTGAATATAACTCGGTGTATATCTTATATGAATAATGAAGTTGTGCACCTGTTATTTTGATTGGGGTTTTTTAATATTAAAAAAAGTTATGGATATTTTTTCCATTTTGATGGGGGATATGTTTTTATTGTCCTATGTATATCTTAAAAACCATTCCCACCATCCAATGTGCCCTGTGGGTGATATTAGTCCCGGTAGATCAGGTCTATTTTTGATCGACATGCCGACATCGTACATGTGGAAGAAATCACTATAGAACTTCTTTTTGTCTGTATTCAGTATGATATACAAGTAAAACAAACTTACTGGTTACTACACAATTTCTCGCTATATGACATTCTGCGTTCTTTCAGGTACCCTGGTCCTTCAGAAGAGCTTGCCCCAGATTCAGACGCTTCCATGGTGATGAACGTTTATCGCCCACACACTGCCCCTGTGCCTGCACAAACAGGTAGTAGTCGACCTCATTCCCAGTCCAGACGCCTCAGGCTAGCACCGAGGGCCACGCACGTCACGGACTTTTACTCCTACACCCCTTTTCACGAACACTATGGTATATCGTGTGTTAGCTTGGTAGTAGCATGGTATATCGTGTGTTAGCTTGGTAGTAGCATGGCATATCGTGTGTTAGCGTGGTAGTAGCATGGTATATCGTGTGTTAGCTTGGTAGTAGCATGGTATATCGTGTGTTAGCTTGGTAGTAGCATGGTATATCGTGTGTTAGCGTGGTAGTAGCATGGTATATCGTGTGTTAGCTTGGTAGTAGCATGGCATATCGTGTGTTAGCGTGGTAGTAGCATGGTATATCGTGTGTTAGCTTGGTAGTAGCATGGTATATCGTGTGTTAGCTTGGTAGTAGCATGGTATATCGTGTGTTAGCTTGGTAGTAGCATGGTATATCGTGTGTTAGCGTGGTAGTAGCATGGTATATCGTGTGTTAGCGAGGTAGTAGCATGGCATATCGTGTGTTAGCGTGGTAGTAGCATGGTATATCGTGTGTTAGCGTGGTAGTAGCATGGCATATCGTGTGTTAGCGTGGTAGTAGCATGGTATATCGTGTGTTAGCGTGGTAGTAGCATGGTATATCGTGTGTTAGCTTGGTAGTAGCATGGTATATCGTGTGTTAGCGTGGTAGTAGCATGGTATATCGTGTGTTAGCTTGGTAGTAGCATGGTATATCGTGTGTTAGCTTGGTAGTAGCATGGTATATCGTGTGTTAGCTTGGTAGTAGCATGGTATATTGTGTGTTAGCGTGGTAGTAGCATGGTATATCGTGTGTTAGCGTGGTAGTAGCATGGTATATCGTGTGTTAGCGAGGTAGTAGCAGTTCAGCGCTTTAGTTTGCTTAGCTCAGCATCTTGTATTGCAGTGAACAGCTAAATTAATAGCCGTAAACCCTCTCTCTCTCTTTCTCTCTCTCTTATAATGTTGTTTTCATCTGCTTTCTGTAATTTTTGTTTGATTATAATTTTACACAGTTAAATATTATTTGATTATATAATACGCACATAAAAAAGTCAATTCTCTGTGGAATGTAACGCAGACAAATGAAATTTAAGCAAGTCCAGTATAAAAGATAGTAGTTTACACCTGTTTGCACCTGCAGTTTACACCTGTTGTTTACACCTGCAGTTTACACCTGTTGTTAGTCTGAGTAATCAAATGTCCAGATTAAAAGTTTTAAATTAATTAAAGTTTACACATACAGTGTATTTTAGGTCCAAGTAATTGAGATGTTCAATATAAAGGTTTTGAATGTATTTAAATTCACACCTATTTCGATTCATGTCTAACCGATCGAAATATCTAGTAGATAAGATACTCTTTATTAATTTTAATTTTATTTCAGGTCAAAGTGATCGAGATTCAACATCCACAGACAACATACAGAACTATGCTTATTGAACAAGTAAGTGATGTAAAATTTGTCTGTTGAAGAAGTAAGTTATTTAAAATATGTCTGCTGAACAAGTAAGTCATATAGAATTTGTCCGCTGAACAAGTATGTTATGTAAAATATATCTGCTGAACAAGTAAGTCATTCAGAATTTGTCCGCTGAACAAGTAAGTTAAGTAAAATTTGTCTGCTGAACAAGTAAGTTATTTAAAATTTGTCTGCTGAATAAGTAAGTTTGATATTTGACTGTTGAACAAGTAAGTTATTTAAGATATGTTTGCTGAACAAGTAATTGAGGTAAAAATTGTCTATTGAACAAGTAAGTTTTGTAAACTATGTCTACTGAACAAGTAAGTTTGAAATTTGTGTGTTGAACAAGTAAGTTATTTAAGATACGTCTGTTGAACAAGTAAGTTATATAAAATATGTCTACTGAACAAGTATGTCTGAACAAGTACGATATGCAAAATATGTCTGCAGACCTGTTGTAAAAAAAAAAAAAAACCCTAAAAATACAATTCAGGCGATTGTATGGTAATTGTGGTTCCGGTATGGCTGGGTTAGCAAATTGTTCTTAATCGCAAGGACATTGGCATGCATGCATGGTGACTATGTAATGCATTTGCCATGACATATATTCAAATGTATGTTCAACATTTGTATATTTGATAAATATTCCTTGGTTTGAGCTTTTCGGGGCATGTGCTTGAAGAAATCCAACCTGTTATAATTCTGTGTACATTCAAAAGCAAGCATCGGAAATTATGCACAAGTTCACAAAATCAACGGATGCAGCCTAAGGTAATATTTTCTTTGGCACTTTGTTAACATTGGGGTATTGTATCTGTCGGCGATACCTATAAGTCACAGTACCTGGTCTAAATGCTAGTCTTTTATAACGCCCCCCTCTCAGTCTTTTGTACCTCCCCCCCCCCTCTCAGTCTTTTGTACCTCCCCCCCCCCCCCCCCTCTCAGTCTTTTGTAACACCCCCCTCTCAGTCTTTTGTAACACCCCCCTCTCAATCTTTTGTAACACCCCCCCCCCCCTCTCAGTCTTTTGTACCTCCCCCCCTCTAAGTCTTTTGTACCTCCCCCCCTCTCAGTCTTTTGTAACACCCCCCTCTCAGTCTTTTGTAACACCCCCCCCTCTCAATCTTTTGTAACCCCCCCCCCCTCTCAGTCTTTTGTAACACCCCCCTATCCCATGTAAGTCATGTTGTGTCATCATCAATGATACTATGTAGTAACTGAATCGTTTAAAAGATATAATATGTTAACTTACTGCCAATGCCAGCCCACAATACTGTTTTATTCCTTGAACAAAAAACAAAAAAAAACAACAACAACAAAAAAAAAAAGAAAAAGGTGGAAGTAAAAAGCATTCAACAAGCAAGTTTATTGTGAACTAGGGCGTCTGCTCCTGTATTCAACAATGAAACCAAGAACTTCAGAATGTTTGATCAAGTTAAATTCCACTGATAACAATATTCTTTAGGCCTACTATGGGGAAATGTTATCAAACAATGACTGCTAGGGGGTTAAATATCGAGGGGAAAAAATGAGAAATTTTATGAACAAACTATTCTGGAATAACGAGATGATTTGATTTTTGTTACATCGATAATTTAAGAGATTCATAAAATAAGTAGTTTTTATAATGGCGTCTAAATAATGAAAGTAGATTATTTTCGATTTCATTCAGAACATGTCAAAAATATAAATGATAGGGTCCGATTGGAGTTTTCGCTTAGCTGCCTGTTCAACACGAATGCAGTTGTGTATACAGGGAGTAGCCACCGATTTTCTCACCTTGCACTGACAAATTAAATATTTAAAATAATTTTTCATTGACTACTATTCACACCCTATATATTTGAAACATGTGCAATTAAACAAGAAGCATTTAAAATTGAAAATGACGAAAGTCACAAACTATTAATAAGAATTTTTGATGAAGCCCTCAAACATTTTATTCAACGTCCGGAACAAACAAACATAAATTGTACGGAACCAGATATAAGGAATCAAAATTATAAAATAAAATATGCAGCGTTTCATTTTCAAAATGTTTACGGATTATATCAAGAAATGTCAACATAATTTACTGATTAATTAAATTATGTAAACAGTGTCTGCGCGTGTCGTAATTTGTGCAAGAATGGATGCAAGACTTCCACATATTTGAAATTCGAACAAACCATCGAGTCCATTAAATCAATCAATATCCGAGACTCCTCTAAGAACTAAGCTCATCGATTAATTAAGTCAGTCTTTTATTATATGTTAATCAATGAGATTCTACCTCTTGATCATTTAAATCATGGTAAGAACGGTAAAACGTATCCTATCATCATTACTCCCACGGTCTTCTATAACAGGAGTTTCCGCTTTGCTGGAGATCTTCCACGCAATATACATGTTTTTGCTGCAGCAAATCAATATCACTCTTCCAGGAAATATTATAGCAAGAAATAAACAGAGGTAGTGGGCTTTTAGATTATTTAACTACATCTTCATACTGTGTCATTTCTCGTTGACAGAAAAGCAATCAAAAACCATTTTAAGAGACAGTTGCCCCCCCCCCCCCCCCTCCTCTCTCTCTCGTTCTCTCTCTCTCGTTCTCTCTCTCTCTCTCTCTCTCTCTCTCTCTCTCTCTCTCTCTCTCTCTCTCTCTCTCTCTCCTTAATTTCTAGAAAACATTAGCGTACAATACGTAAGCCATTATTGAACGCTATTTAAATGTAAATCAACAAATAGAAGTTAATGTCATTACATCTAAGATGCAAACAAAGATGGCGGACCAGCTATTCTTTGGTAAGCATTGGTAAATGTTTTTCACATTTTGGGAATATTTCACAAGCAATGATCGAAGCAACTGGATGAACACAACAGTGATTCTGCACGCATTCGTATCAGTAACAATGATACTTCAGTTTCTAACTTGACGAGAAAATGAATAAATTATCAACAAAAATCAACTGAAATATAGTTGAGCTATATGATAAAATAATTGTTGAATTTATATTGGTGAGTATTGGCACTCGTTGGGTTTAAAAATTTGCTCACAGGTTCGCGAATTTTTCAAACTTAACTCGGCCAATATTCACCAATAAAGTTCAATAACCCTATAACATTATATAATGTTTTAGTTAGTATAACATTATATATATCATTTAACATTATATATTCTAGATGAGATTGACAGAATGATAACTAACAGACAAAATACCACAAAACGAAGAACTAAACTAAAACAAATCGAATTTTGTAGCTTTCTTAAACTAGGATTTGACATGTTTGGAACATTACGTCATATCTAATGCAGATACGTCATTTTCAATGTATCTGTAGATACGACCAGTGCATTGTCATAACACTGATATGAATAAGGCTATTTTTAATGATATGGCTGTAATAAAACAATTTTACTTTGCGTCACGTGGTAATTTTACAGTTACCGATATTCTTCATATGATAGGAATAGGGGGATTTTTACTTTGCGTCAAGTGGTATTTTTACAGTTGTTCTTCATGATACAACTGAAATAGCAGACTTTTTACTTTGCGTCAAGTTGTATTTTTGCGGCTCTTCTTAATTGATATTTTCATAGTACGGCCGGAATAGCGATACATGTGTATATTTATTTTGTGTCAAGTAGCGTTTTCATGGCTATTCCTGTTGTGCCTGTGATATATGTATTCTCAGGACGTACAGCTAATAATTATGTATATTGATAACATTGATCCTGAGAACGAGTTGATAACTATTACAGGGCATCTCATCAACAGTTGCTTGTCACAACACTGCCTGTATTTAGCTTTCTTAAATTGGGATTCGAGGATATGTCTTTGTTGTTAGGTTGAAGTAGGGATTGATCACTAAGGGTAAGAAAGTCCGGCAATGGTCAGACGAAGGCTAGTCCCCCCTCCTCCAGAATCTGTTAAGATATGACAGCTGAGTTATCTGTACTGACAGGAACGTCAGTGCAGTCTGGTGTCACGTCGTCCGTAGTGACGGGATAAAGGCAGTCTGGGGTCACTTCGTCCGTATTGACGGGATAAAGGCAGTCTGGGGTCATTTTGTCCGTAGTGACAGGATGACTTCAGTAACTTCATAAGAATATATTTATGAGCCAGACAATACCCTCGATGTACCTACAGTCAGTCGGTAAAGAGTCGGATTATAGCGCCTGATGTTCTGGTGCTTTGTTTTTTAAATCAGTGTAATTAGGTTTGATGATGATTTCGTTCCAGCGTGATTAAACTTCAGCAGTGGCGCACATTTGTATAATCAGCATTACACTATATGAAGAATGTATACACAACTTTCTGATGGTCGTGTTACTTAAATCAAAAACGGATGACGGTTCTAAAAAGTACATCTCCCGAGTATTTAAACATTTGGTAAGGAACCCTTCAGCTTTAATTTTGTACTATTTACCTTTAGCAAACATGAAGCTATTTGTATTGTCATTTAATACGTATGTCTCAAAGATATAGTGAATGGCAGGAAAATAAGCCATGTTCTGGAAAAAAAAATCTACTGAAAGTGACAATTTCAGTAACAATACTAAGGTGATAAAGAAAATAAAACGCTGACGTCAAACTACGGAATAAGGCATGTATTACGAAGTTTCACATTTTCATCGTGGAATAAACTGGGCTCTTACAATGAATGGCTCTTACACCCTAAAATTTTCAGATAGCTTTCTGTTTCGTTCATGTCATTATAAATCTCTAATGTTCTTTTCGGGATGTTACGATGTATGTGATAGATTAGAAAGAAATAATAATAAATGAATAGAAATAATCAGAAGAAAAAAAAGATTTATTAAACTTGATGATATACACTTATAGCGAGTTTCAGAAAGTTGCTGCAGAAATGATGAAAGATCTGATAAACTGTTGTGTCGTGGCTCTTAACACAAGTAAAATTATTAGAGCTCAGTCTTGTATTACTTGCTTCGTTTTGTGTGTACTTCATTCACAAATCTAAAAACATTCAAAGAAACAATCTGGTGTCATGCGATGTAAAACTTTAGACATAAGAATAATTTTTCGCTAGATAAAATAGTCAGACAGAGGCATCCATTTTAGATTACCCCCCCCTCTATGTCGTCAAGGCAGGTTAATAAAATTTCTGTCAATGATTGCCAATACACTGTCCTTATCGTACAGCAATCTAAGAAAGACAACTCCAGGTTTTCTTTGCCTTGGGTTTGATTGATTGTTGTTTTTCGTCACACTCGACAATTTTTCACTTATCGGGTGGCGTCCAGTTTTTATTGGTGGAGGAGAGAAACCAGATACACCCGGGAAGAGACCATCGACCTTCAGAAAGTAAACTGGCAAACTTTCTCACATATATGGACGCGAGCGAGAATAGAACCCGCGCTGAGAGGCCTTATCTTGAGTGCGATGCTGTAACCACTCGGCCACGGAGGCCCCTTCCTTGGGATTAGAATAGGACTCTTTCGATCTACATGTATGTGAAGATTTTTAACATCTTTAGATAATCTGACAACTCTAATGTTAAAAATATTCATGAATATGTCACTTGCATTTCATCAGACATCAGCACAAATATTGCCATATTGATCTGTATTCATTGTATCGAGGGACTGATTCAGGATTTTCTTTATTACTTTGAATGATCAAAGTCTATTGTCTAATGTGGTTTAAAGATTTCACAAAAAATTAAGGTTATACATTATCACAGAAGCTCATTTTAGAGAGTTTATTACAAAGATTCCATGAAGTTTTCAGAAGAAATGAATATCTATCGAAGTTTATTATATAAGCACATTTCATGTATTCTTTAGATAAAATGTGTAAAATGTTAATGTAAATTTGTGAATGTGCAAAACTAAGACGCTTTAAATTACAAAATTAACATTTCACTGGTTTGTTTTTTAAACATCAAAAGACTCGAGTCTTTGTTTATACAACACAGAGTTGAGGCTAAAATATTGCTTTTAGCCTTGCATTCAGAAGGTCGAAATTTTGGCTATCAACATTTTTAATGTTTATCATCAAAAATGAAATAATTTTTTTAAAGTGAACCAGTCCTTGTAAGTCAACATAAGTGTAGGGTTTGTACCAGCCTCATCAGTCTGTATATGTGGTGTACATATATGTGTGTATATATGTGGTGTACATATATGTGTATATATATGTGGTGTTTATAAGTCCCCGGGCTTCTCGTACAGTGAAAACTATGCTGCAGAAATTGTGAGTAAGCATTTGGGCCGAATACAAGTGCCAATTTTTTTTAATTAACCTGAGCTGAAAGCTCAAGTGAACCTTTCTGATCACCCGTTGTCCGTCGTCCGTCTGTTTGTAAACTTTTTACATTTTCGACTTCTCCTCCAGAACCACTGGGGCATTTTCAACCAAATTTGGCAGAAGGCATCCTTGGGTGAAACAAATGAAAAGCAACAGCCTTTTCCAAGATAATAGCGAAATAGAAAAAATATACTGATAATTAAAAAAAAAATCTTCTATAGAACCACTAGGCCAATTTCAATCAAACTTGATACAAATCATCCTCCCTTCAAAGGGGAGATAATGACAGAAATGCAAAAATAGGGTGGGATCATTTAAAAATCTTCTCGAGAACCACTGGGCCAGTAAAGTTCAAATTTACATGAAAGCTTCCTGGCATAGTGCAGATTTAAGTCTGTTAAAGTCATGGCCCCTGGTGATAGGATGGGACCACAGTAAAGGATCAAAGTTTTACATGCGAAAATATTGGAAATAAAAAAAATCTTTAAAAATCTTCTTCTTCAGAACTGGGTCAATTTTGATCAAGCTTGATACAAATCATCCTAGGATGAAGGGAATTCAGTTTTGTTCAATTGTAAGTCCATGCCTCTTCAAAAGGGAGATAATCACAAAAATGCGAAATAGGGTAGGGTCATTTTAAAATCTCAAGAAACCACTTGACCAGAAAAGTTCTTTACATGGAAGCTTCCTGACATAGTGCAGATTCAAGTTTGATAAAATCATGGTCCCCGGGGGTAGGTGGGGCCACAATAGGGGATCAAATTTTTACATGCGGAAATACTGGAAAACTTCTTTAAAAATCTTCTCAAAAACCACTGAGTCAGAAAAGTTAAAGTTTACAGAACAGCTTTCTATAACAGCTTTCTCACATAGTGTAGATTCAGGTTTGTTAAATCATGACCGGCGGGGTTAGGGATGAGAGTTGTAGTGGGTGGGTTAGGGTGGAGCCATAGTTTGGGGATCAAAGTTTTACATGCAACTATATAGGGAAAATCTTTATGGGCCGAGATGACTCAGGTGAGCGGTGTGGCCCAAAGTTTGCAAACCTTTACTGGCAATGGTAAAGAATTCTCAAGTGGGACGTTAAACAATATACAACCAACCAACCACCGCTGTCAATCGGTTAAAATGTAGGTCACTAGTAAGGTATGATGAGAAATAATGTATATATTAGAAGCGTACACTTTGTATAAATCTCGTTTGTTTCATGATCCTGAAACAAGGTCATTAGGTAAAGTTCAGTACTAACAAATTGAAATAGTTGTTTGGATCACAAGTTTGTAATAGAAAGACATTGGACTGTCATTTATTTTGGAATCATTAGATTTTGTAGGGACTCAGTTTTTGTAGATTTCGTGGGTACCCCTATCCCACGAATTTCAAACTACAACAAAATACACAATTTATGCAAGTTTTCGTTGTACAAAAATAATATCCACGAAATTACATCCCAACGAAACAGTTAAATCTCCATAACCCACGAAAATTGCCCCTCACAAATTTAAACGGTTTCTTAGTATGACACATGGGTTGTTTACACCCAAGTAGTGCCTCATGACCCAGAATCGACATGTAGGTCCATTGGAGGGACTCCAGTAAGAATATTAGATATACTGTTTCATAACATAATTTCATAATGGCACAAAGATTGGTAGTAGACACTGACTTTGAAAAAAGACCATTTGGCCAAGGTCAAGGTTATTGATAAAAATAGACATTTCTAGACAATGTGATGGGATACAGAGTTTGTTGATGATGAGGCAATGTGTCACCACCTTAGGTCAAGGTCAGTGTTACTGGATAGAATGACCCTCAAACTTGGCACAAAGGTTGCTCGTCACCACACAGTGCTCTTTTTGATACCTTGAACTCTGGTCAAGCGTCCAGTGTCAATGTTATCGATCAAAATAATGTTTTCATATCATAATTTTGTTAAGCAGAAACATGAGAAGATATAAACATTACTTTAGATCTTAAAAAGTTTAAATCAAGTATTCTTTTAGTGCACCGTCAGCAGGCAACACATCTGGATTGAATCTTACGTGATTGTTGAGTTCTTCGGCCTCCTTTTTCAGTATTCAATGTTTAAATGCATTTTCTTTTGAAATATTTTTTATGAGTTATTTCCAGTTAAAGAAGTTGATGTGAATGCATTAAACGACATCAAGTTACAATTTTGCCTCTTATTATCATTGATGAAAAAAAACACCCACTCTTTTCAAATTCAGTGTTTTGCCATTACATATATTTTTTATAGGCTTGTGAAGTTCGCGACTGAATTTCTTTAGAGACTAAGGCAGGATGTGATTGATTTCTTTAGAGACTAAGGCAGGATGTGATTGATCTCCGTAGAGACTATGACAGGATGTAATTGATTTCATCACATGCATTGATTACATTTCCCCAGAAATGATTAAAATCTTTGCCATTCTAAGCCCCCCCCCCTCCCCCAGACTTTTGAGAAATAAACTAAACGATGGACCTACATTTCACCAATGTCTTTGAAGTTTATTAGGCTTCATCCTGGCCTTCTATTTTTTTTTTTCGTTCTTTGTGTATTCGGAATTAAACTCTTTCGTTTGACAGATGAGATGAGCTTGATTATGTAATGGTATTATGTAATGATGCAGATACAACCAAAAGATCTTGTAGGTTTCTGTTGTGAATTCGTCCAAGTGCAGAAATTTTCCATTTTTTTTAAATGGCGTAAAGCGGATGAACATTTATGTTGAATTGTGAACTTCAACACTCCACACGGGCAACTTCATGAAGCGCGTGAGCATTGCAGTTCATATCCCTCATACATTTTCAAAATTGAAAATTATTTATGGGAAAATAGACATACTATATTTATCAGGTAGTTCTGTATTCATACGCTCATTGTTAACAACCACAATGCGTTCATGAAGAAATGGTTATCATTGCAATTTGTGATGATATCAAAGGGAAAAACGTTGGAAATGTTAACAACCATCTTTTGATCGGCAACCTTCTAATAGTTGACTTTCATTTCGCTTTTGAATGTTTGGATTTATTTAGTCAATCTGATATATTCGTATTTTCATTTATTGCACAATTTCGTGGTGTACGAAGTTTTACAGCAGAGAGAAGAGCATCTTATCTTCATAATATTATCTGTCTGTGTGAATGCTTATCGCCAGCAAATAGTTTAATAATTTCGCTTCCCTCAGTTGCTAGCTAATCGATCTTTCATCTTCCATGTTCCACCAGGTTTTGCTGCCGATAATCATTGAAAGATAATGCATGTAACGCCATGCTCCAATACAAACATATTATAAAAGTGTTTTCGGTCAAATGTCCATTTCGAAATACATTCTTAGATATTTTATTGAAAACCGATGTTAACGACAAACTAACAATTCAGTTTTATGACATCTACAGATTCTTCTTCATCATCTTCCCGTATTTATGTAGTAGTATTCCATTATCAGCTGCATATGATATTTGTACCTCGCGAATGATTCGACACGCAAGAGCTTGTTTTGTGTGTGATCAGTTTTTAAATCGAGGCAGGCCACAGACAAATAAGTTGATATTGCAGGGGCTTCAACATTCTCGTTCAACGTCATCATTTCGCAAATTCTATGGTCGTTATAACGATCTAATTTGCCAGTACAATCTCTCACTGGGTGAAATGCTGTGTGACGTGTTACATACCAATTGTTAGGCCGTGCTTGGCACACTGATTTTGAATACGAATTACTACGGTTACTTGATCATGGTCTTGGGCTCACGGCGGGTGTGACCAGTCGACAGGGGATGCTTACTCCTCCTAGCACCTGATCCCACGTAGGGTATATTCAGGGCTTCGTGTGTGCCCAACTCCTAATGTTGTATTTGTTATAGGATTTATGAGATTGATCGCAATTCGTTATCTTCACCTTTTCATATAAAGAATGAGAAAGTCTTACGTGTAAATTTCGATTTACTACAGTAAAACGTTGATGTTGTGGCTTGTTATCGCAAAACCTCCCATATATTGTTGAGTTAATGTAGTAAAGGCGTTGTATTTCATTTACAATGTACTATAATTAACTTGCGTTTAGAGGAACTATACAGTTTTCTCTCTATGTTAACTATTCTTATTACGTAATACGTGACAGAGACGAAAAATAACATATATGGATGATCTTTAATGCATATTTACAAAATATAAGTAGAAAAAAAGAGATTTCATTAGACTTCAATGAATGTCTGGATATATGTGTAGTAGGAAGATACAGGAAAAGTTTTGAGATTATTATTTTGAGACGGTGATGCAAGAAAAATTTTGCCGTGTAAATCGTGTATATATATATATATATATATATATATATATATATATATATATATATGGGATTAATTTGTAGATTTTTGCCTTACTTTTCCTCCAAAGATCTACAGTTCTGCAGCTAAAAAAAATATCATATTCCAAAACAAAATAAGTTTTGTATTTGAAAGCTTTAATCATAATACTGTGGATTCACAAATCGACTTGGGCATACAAGAAGTTACATGACATCCTTCTCACAAGAAAACTCTGGCTGGTTATACAACGACGTGGTGTGGATTGTTTGATATTTTAAGAGCTCATAAATGTCCGGAAGTTGTTGTCATAGCGACAGCGTCACACTTCAATGGAAAAAACTTAAACCTTTGTTTTATCTTTTGAACCAAGAGGGCATGACTTTGGTATTTCAAGTACAGATTCCTTTTTGTCCAGGCCCTTCATGTAGTACCAAGACTTTTAACCTAATGACCTTGGACTTTGACCTACTTTTGAAGATCTTTAACCCTGTCTTTATCTTTTGAACAAAGAAGGATTGGGGAAGTGGAGTCTGACAAATCTTGTTTTACAAATGCAGCGGATACGGAAATGTTTGTGAATATTGTAATTAAAACAGAACTCAAGAAGTGTTCAAATACATTTCACGTGTTCAATAACATTTCGCGTGTTCAATAACATTTTACGTGTTCAATAACATTTCACGTGTTCAATAACATTTCACGTGTTCACTAACATTTTATGTGTTCAATAACATTTCACGTGTTCAGTAACATTTCTCTTCGTCAACTCGATAAAAAGAAACTTGTTTTGTTCTGTTTGGTATTCAGTTTGTATATTTTCCCGTTACTTATCGTCGACAAGTCGCGAATATTATCTTATGTGAAAAGACCGTCTGTCATTATGTTTACATATCCTTTGATGTAAAATGTGTGGCTTTAAGTGATTCTGTAGGTTAACTTGTTCGAAAATATGCAAAACTTTAAATGTTCTTTATAGAAATACTAAGGACTGTTTTCACGATTTTATCTTTACTGTTTATCAGATTATAAGAATCAATGACAGGGTTTTAATTTTACTCCATTGAAATAGATCCGACATACCGAATACGAGGAGTAACCTTGCTTTAATGATACTTCTTACAAGAGAAGTCAATCTTGTCGGCTATGTCAATCTGTAAGATACTGAAGTGTCATTTAAATTCGTTTTGGGTAGGGGTGTGGGGTAATTTTCGCTGATGATTTAATTTTGTTGGATGTAATTTCACGCATACGTTTTTTCAAGTATGAAAATATGCTATAAAATGTGTGTGTGTGTTTAAATTCGCGAAATAGGGGGTATATCCAAAAAAATCAAGCCCAAGCGAAATCTAACGAAATTACAAAGATTATGATTATATATTGATTAACGTCCCGCTCGAGAATATTTCACTCAAGGAGACGTCACCATTGCCGGTGAAGGGCTGCAAAATTTAGGCCTATGCTCGGCATTATAGCCTCTGAGCAGGGAGGGATCTTTAACGTGCCACACCTGTTGTGACACGGGGTCTCGGTTTTCGCGGTCTCATCCGAAGGACCGCCCCATTTAATCGCCTCTTACGACAAGCCAGGGGTACTGTGGATTTATTCTAACAACCCGGATCCCCACACAAAAGTAATCAAATGGCAGATTCTCCTTATTACAAGAAGCCCATGAACCACAACGCTCACCTGAGTCATCATTGGCTCTCTGCTGTTCAGAGCATTAAAAGATTTTTTTGTCAACCTTTTTATTTTTCGAAAACTATTGACCCTATAATAATCATTATGACCCCACCCTAGTCCCAACGATGTGTATGTGATAAGCGCAAAGCATAGGTCTAATTTTGTGGTACTTCACTTACAGCTGGTGACATCTCAATATGAGTGAAAAACTCTTGACGGGATGTAAAACAAAAAAAAATCATATAAATTAACGTGAAATCTGCATTAAATTAGCTGTTCACGAGAAGAAAAGTTTTAAAGTTTTTTTTTTAATCCCATGCAAGACTTTGGTCTCTCCAATCGACCTCCGGTGGCCACATATTGAAATATTTGAATCTGTACTTCCTAAAGATGCTTGCATATTAATATGATTAATCATTGCCCTATTGCTCTTGACAGAGACATTTTTTATTTCCCCGTATATATTCTCATAAAAAATCTTTGTTCCCCTCTTGTGTTAGTTCTATCCTACCTGCCGCGGTCATGATTTGTCTACTTCCTGGGCTTGATTGCATAGTAATGATTTATTAATGTCCTATTGTTGAGAAGATTTTAAAAGTTGATTCTTATTTATTCCCATGTAAAACTGTAGCCCCATCCTAACTGTAGCGCCATCCTACCTGTAGCCTCATCCTACCTGTAGCCCCATCCTACCTGTAGCCTCATCCTACCTGTAGCCCCATCCTACCTGTAGCCCCATCCTACCTGTAGCCTCATCCTACCTGTAACCCCATCCTACCTGTAGCCCCATCCTACCTGTAACCCCATCCTACCTGTAGCCTCATCCTACCTGTAACCCCATCCTACCTGTAACCCCATCCTACCTGTAGTCTCATCCTACCTGTAGCCTCATCCTACCTGTAACCCCATCCTACCTGTAGTCTCATCCTACCTGTAGCCCCATCCTACCTGTAGCCTCATCCTACCTGTAGCCCCATCCTACCTGTAACCCCATCCTACCTGTAGTCTCATCCTACCTGTAGCCTCATCCTACCTGTAACCCCATCCTACCTGTAGCCTCATCCTAACTGTAGCCCCATCCTACCCCTAGGTGCCATGGTTTGGAAAACGTGAAGCCTCATTATTTCAAGATGCCTCCTTATAAGTGTAATCTTTTCTGGTCCAGTGGTTCTTGAAAAGATTTTTAAATGCCCCCCACTCATTTTCTGCCCTTTCTTGATTAGTTCCCCTTGAAAGGGGAGACGACCCTTCATTTGAACGAATTTGAATTATCTTCACTTACGGATACTCATGCCAAATTTAATTGAAGTTGGTCTACTGGTTCTGGAGGAGAAGATGAAATTATGAAAAGTTTAGAAACCATGCCGACGATGACAGGCAACGAAAATATTTGATCAGAAAAGCTCACTCGAACCTTAGGCTCAGGCAAGCCATTGACAACAGCAACAAATTAAAAAATTAATTTATCGTTAAATTACTCGCACATTTTTTTGTTTAAAAAATCAAAAGAATGATATTTGATTATATATAGATAATTATAAGAAATTTTTAAAATCTGACTTTACTATCAAGAATAAATTGCACACGTAGTGTAAGTGATATTGAGAGATAAAACGCCAGCGTTATGGATTAATTATTTCTGTAAATTTTATGTATATTTAATATTCAGTCCAACAGACCTTAGAATTGTCCATGCTGTAAAGTGTTAATTCTGCAAATAGCACTACCAACATGTAACATCATACGCACTAGAGAAAGTTGTCCAAGGAAATTAGACACCGACCTGTTCTTAATTCACGAGCATTAGGCATACTTGTTTGTTTTCGTTCAACATTGGTAACACTATTTTAAAATGAATTGATTATGACAGTGAAAGTATATAGTTTAAATACTTTTCCAAATCAGTGTATCGGAACGATTGCAAAAAAAAAAAAATATGACATCGACGATTTCCGTCCCCGTCAATCACAGCTGCCAGTTTAGAGAGAGAGCGTTCTTTTTTATCGCGTTTTTTTTTTATGATGCACGTGACTTACATGCATAACTATAAATCAGTTTACCTTGGTCATATGAACTTCGTGTCGCTGAGATACTTGAAACAGTGATTTTGTACATTTCAGGATCCGCCCGCCAGTTTTTCCCGGGCTGTGCAATACGGAGCTCACACACCGCTGCAGTATTAGAAGTCCTTACCTTGCACGTGACCTTAATGTTTTGTTTTGTTTTTTAATTTTGTAAATTATTATCCACATCGAACGTTGCTAGTTACGCTGTTACTGCAAATGTGTTATTTTTTTTTTTTTTTTGTAATTGCTATTTAGTCGTCATTTATATTTATGTATTTACATGCATTTTAAAAATAAATTGTTTTTATTTTTGTCAAATACTTTGTTTCTTTATTCCTCTTGTTAAAATATATGAAATATCGAATAAATACCAAATGACCATGATAACTATGCAGATCACTAAATGAAGTGAAATACCACCAGAAAAACTGCTTGTAACGCCGATTAAAATGTAAATACATGCATTAGTTAGCCAACTTAACATTAATCGACCGCATTCTTCTCCTAAGTACTGCTGAAACAATTAAGACGCAGTCTGACTATCCACAGAAAAATCGGATTTTCTTTTCACAAAACCACAACAAATTTTGGTGAACTCTGCCCGTAACTTAACGTCAAAATATCCATAGATAAAAGGATTGACCACGTGATTCAGCAGCAGAAATCGCGCACAAAATAACCACAGATTGATTCCCGCCGTCGATAATTCCAAATAAGTAAATCCACTCAGGGTGTATGTCAAGATTAAAATAACCAGAGTGGGGATGTATGACAGTATGTACACCAAAATGATGATCAAAAACATCAGGTTTATCTTGGCCTTAACTCTCTCTCTCTTGGACTCCCATTTGTTTGTACTCTGAGATCCCACATCTTCCTTTCCCGAGGAGAGCTTTCTTTGTATTTCCGAGGTCCGTTTCTGTTGGTTGACGTTTGTTTCTTGGATTTGTATATGAGCAATCTGGGTGTCTTGGCTGATAGAATCTTGCTTGTATTTATTTTCGCAGTGTATTGTCTTTTTCTGGAATGAAAATGTTCTATAAATAGCTCTCGTAATCGGTATGAACAATCCTCCGGTCACCAAGATGTTTGCCACTGTAATCAAAGCCATTAACCCAAAAAACAACAACGTCCCCAAAGATGTTTCTACCGACAACACGCACGTGTTGCTTTCAAATGTTTGATTCAGAAACGTGGAGTTGTCATGTCGTATGCCACCGATACCCAATAGCGGCGAGGCGTACCCGAGGGAAGCCACGGTGATAATTCCCAGGGACAATCTTCTCCTGTAGAGAGTCAGCTGTTTGCCGAATGGTCGACAGATGAGCAGATACCGTTGTAAGGCGATCACAAGAAGAACATGTGCGGAAAACCCAGACGCAAACGTCAGCAGAAACATAAGAACACGGCAAAGGATGTCACTGGGATATACGAAGAGAAACAGATTGTCTGTAGTGTAGAAGGATCCATTAGCAACACAGCCCAAGCAATCAATGAAGGCCAAAACTGGAATGAAGTACCGGTCCCCTTTTTTGTCCCGTATTCTGGACATGTACAGCGTAATGACTGTAATGTTACCTACAGCTCCCACCGTCATTCCCAGGGCCAGGAGCACTGTGTTCGGAAGAACAGTCTCTGCATATTTCTTGTTTAAGGCCCACGTAATGTTCTCCATTGCTGTCGATTTTAAAAAATCAGAAAATTCGATACCTCGTTACATTCAAATTGCAAGAACACCCGTTTTATGAATCCTTTTTTTAAAACCCAAGTATTAGGCACTTGACGCAAAGTTTAAAGAGATATATTATTAACTTCCTTACATCCGTTCAATGAAATATTTGTTTTCATGTTGTCGTGTTCATCGAAGCAAGGAGCGTCTCAAATCTTCTCCATCAAAAATGACAAATGGTGCTTATTTCCCTGTGTATACACAGATGAAGGTATTCGTAAATCTAGTATTGTATAATGCCACCTAGGTTTCGCAACCTAACATAAATGTTACACGGGATTTTTATTAGCTATAATGACAGACATTGAGTAAATGACATTTACCTAATACACATGAACATATGCACATTGCCCATTTTTTCAAACATTATACGACCTACAAAAAATCCTTTAAGAAAACAGAATTTATTCTATGCATGCTTACTCATCAGAAACGTTCTATAACATACATGTGCGTATTCACTGTGCTTTTTAAATTTCTTTTCATCTCTGGATTTGAAAGTCAATCCATCCGATTCACGAGGGAGAGAGGGATAAACGATCGTGGTTATTAAACTGAGAGACGTGATGTCCTTGCTCTCCGTTAATCTAGCTTTAGGGGCATGGCACTGCCGATTCCCCGGTGATAATCACGGTTAATGTGCAAAAACTATACTGCTGAAGTCAAACGTCTCTTTGTCGTATAGAACGACCCCTTTTCCCCTCCGGATATTGATTGCATGTTAATACCGTGGAATCACTGGTTTTCGTGAGTATGTGATTTTCGTTGTTTTTTATTTGGATTTCCAAAAATCGTTCACAAACAGGAGATATTGTACTACCAAAAAAAGCACAATGCTTCTTCAGACCACATAAAATTATACCTACGAAAAAAGGTAAACGTCCATTGTACTTTACGATGAGTAGTTGTTTGTGTTTTTATTGTTTTACGTCCCGCTCGAGAATATTTCGCTTATATGGAGACGTCACCATTGCCGGTGAAGGGCTGCAAAATATAGGCCTATGCTTGGTGCTTATAGGGCTGTCACACTATAACGTTTTAGATAACTTTTTCCGAAGTGTAAAAATTATCCAACAAGATGGTATACGCTAAAGTTGAACTAAAAAATCAAGAGGAGCCTCGTTTTGAACGCATACATACATTACTACTGTCGCACTGAGCGAATTATAACCTTTGTTTAACGTATGAGTGACTTATTCATAACTTATCCCCAGCGTAAACATACCTTGTACTAGCTTATGATTGCGTGTGCCCAGCGTATTTCTAGCGTTCTTGAAGTATGCAAAACTCATGCACAACACATGTCTAACTTATGTCGAACGTATGCGTCGCGTGTTGGAGCGTACTTCAACGACCACGTACATGTAACATAATCTGCAAGAGCGATGGATTGCTCATCTGTACCAAATATATGTAGTGATCCCCAGAACTCTGGTGGATAGACTACCTGTAAGTTACGTATTGTATAAATACGTTCAGTACGTTCGCCAATATGTTGAATACGTCAATGTACGATATATATTTCATATATGTTAGAAGTACGTTTCCGTAAGTTAGAAATAAGTTACCCGTACTCTGCACGATCACCCAGCTGTTTGCCGACGTATTTAGACGTGTGTCAACGTATGGGTAACTTACCTGTAACGTGCGTCAACGTGTGCATACCAAAAGCGTTCATCTAACTCACTTCTAACCAATAAGCAGTATGTCGGCATACGCAGAAAATTTTATGCATGTACAAAATTTTGAGACGCGTTCGGCGTACGGCAACTTATACCATTGTATTTCAACGTGCTCGTAACTTGTTTAAAACTTATCCATAGCGTTAATATCGGCTGAGATTCGGTTCGGCTGGATATTTGGATTGACACCTTCACCGAATTTCGGAACAGTCTTTCATAATTCAAATCCGGAAATTTACACTCGGCTTCGGTCGACTGTAGCAATTAATATGCACTTAGGTGACCTAGCTGTTCGCTACAAATAAGTGATTTAAATATTAAACGAACTCTCTATCAATTAAACCTGAATAGCTTACCGTCTAGGTATGTAAATCTCAAAATAAAACAATCGCTACATTTTCTGTTCAAAATACAGCCCCCCCCCCCCCCCCCCCCCCCATCGTATTTGTTTATCTCCTTCAAATAGAAAAGTTCCTGTAGTCTGTTTCTTTGATCAATGTAGGAAACGTTTAAAGTGTCGTTTTACACGAAAACGATATTTAGATATGGTAATTCAATCTTTCACATTTTTACTTTTTCCCGGAACCAATAAGAAACCGAACTGGGCTTAAAATGATCCTTGAAAAGTAAACTTTTTGGTTGGTTGTATATTGTTTAACGTCCCTCTCGAGAATTTTTAACTCATATGGCGACGTAACCAGCTGCAGATTTTAGGCCTAAGCTCGGCGGTTACGTCCTTTCATCAGGGAGGGATCTTTATCATGCACACTTGCTGTACCACGGGCAGTGGCATAGCTAGCCTTGAAGTGAAGTGTACGCACAATGATAAATCTAGAGTAGGCTGGGGGCCGTCTTCAGACCCCCAGTGGGTCCAGCTCAGGGGTTTTGAGGCTTTTAGGTTACATTCATGGGTAGTTCTAGTAATAAAATCATGCATAATAAAATGAAAAATTAACAATCATTTTGTTGTTGCTGTTAAATCGATGTGACGCTCGGGCGTTTTGGCGTCAATGGCAGCTCCGCCACTGACGTTTTTTGCGATTTCATTCGAAAAAGCCGCCCCATTTAGTCTCTCTTACGACATGCAGTTGTGTATTGAGGACCTATTCTAACTCGGATCCCCACAGTAAACTTTATGAAAATATAGAAATTTAGCATATTTACATATTCATTCCAGTGTGTTTCATCTTACCAAATGGGGGCCTCCGTGGCCGAATGGTTAGAGCATTGCGCTCAAAATCACAAGGCCTCCCACCTGTAGTCGGCGCGGGTTTGATTCTCGCTCGTGCTGATATATGTGAGAAAGTTTGCCAGTTTACTTTCGAAAGGTCGGTGGTATCTTCCAGGGTACATTGTATCTGGGTTCTCTCCTCCACCAATAAAAACTGGACGCCACCAGATAACTGAAAAATTGTTGAGTGTGGCGGAAAACAATAAACAATCAATCAATAAATCACTTTACCAAATCTTTAAATACACAATATAGTTACTTATAGAACATCCTGAAATGCCAATACATTAACGGACATACAATGCCAAAATATTGACATCGTATAATGCCAAAACATTGACATCATGGAATGCTAAAACATTCACATCATGGAATACTAAAATATTGACACCATGTAATTCCAAACACTGATATCATATAATGCAAAACAGTGATACTGTATAATGTCAAAACACTGACATCATGGAATGTAAAAACACTGACACCATGGAATGCTAAAGCGCTGTCATCATGGAATGTCAAAACACTGACACCAGGGAATGCCAAAGCGCTGTCATCATGGAATGTCAAAACACTGACATCATGGAATGCCAAAATACTGTCATCTTGTTATGCCAAAACACAAACTTCATGTACAGCCAAACACTGATATCATGGAATTCCAAAACAATGACATCATGGAATGCCAAAGCACTGACACCATATAAGAGTTGTAAAACATTGACAACATGTAATGCCAATACTCCGATATAATGTAATATCAAAACACTGACATCATGTAATTCCAAAGCATTGACATCATGGAATGC